>JACXVL010000056.1:124797-262677 GCA_014898675.1 Athelia sp. TMB
CGCGCGGACGTTTCGAATGGCTGGACGATGCGCATTGTGGGGATGATAGAGTCGGAGGGTAGTGTTTCGCCGAAGCGGGTCTTGATCATCTTGAGGAACGCGCCAATGGAGGTCATACGCGTGACGATGTGGGGTTTGTGTGTGTTGGCATCGGTCACAGTGATGACAGGCCATGAGAAGGCTAAGAAGGCCTCGAAAGATTCAAAAAGGTGACCCCAAGAGCGCTGGGAAGCAGCAAGCAAACTGTTCAGATACAATTCCCGCCCGCAACATCAAATGTTGGCGCTTACTTCATACCTGTGTGGTTGTCAGATGCAATCCCTGAATGAACGGAGGGTAACACTCACCAAGGAATACTGTGCAGCTGAAAATATCCCATATACGCTGCATATACCTGAATCCACCAGAGATCGGCATTGTCAGTCCACACAGTCATGTATACACGCGAGGACAGACTGATGACTGACCGACTGGAGATCGTACTCCCACCCCCGAGGATCGACCAAGTTGAAATCAGACATTATTACTAGGATTATAGAGTGGGAAGCGTATCGGAGGTATAGGTACAATGGAGACGAGAACCGAGTGCCTGGGGCACTTACAAAAAAGACGCGGTCTAACCGCCGTAATAAGCAACGGCATAGCGATATCCTGCTAACCCCCTATATTCCACGGTGGCGTTCGTTTGCCTAGAGAGCACAGCAGATGAAGAGCAGCCTCACTAAACATGTTTCGACATGGCTAACGAAGAGAGACGAGATACAGATCTAGATTCATTGGCTTTCAGTTGGCGGGCTCCATCATCAATCTCACGCAGGCCTGGTCGGGCGTCCCTTAAGCTTTATATGACATCATAAAAACACAAGATACCGCTGCAGGAGCAAGAAGCGGGCATAACATGCATATGTTACGATAAATGCGACTTGCCGTATAACACAGTGCATGACAATATCAATGTGACAGGGGGAGAGCGTAGGCCCTCGGTGGGGGTTGAATCGCCCAGCCAGAGCTTGCAATGTCAGGCCAAAAAGCCTTTCATTGCGTACACCTCATGATACCGATGACTATTCATTTTGCAGCGGACATTGCGCACAAAGGGAAGGAGACAAAGGGCTATGGACTTCCCGGACGACGAACGCCCCCAGTGATTGTGTGACTAAGTGAAAATTGTCACTCTCGATCATAGTGACCTTTGCTGATCGCATGGGCGGCCTCTGGGACACTCTGGTAAGAGACTGAAGTATTGGGAATGGAAAATGGTCATGAATGTTTTGTTTTGAAGAGTAGTTCGAGATGCAAGTTGAGCTGCTTCAAGCTTCAAGTCCGAGTTGCCTAAAGCGGCAGAATTTTCCTGCTTGCTCGCTACTCCCACTAATGCCAGTGCCCACTATCATCCTCGGTAACTTTCAAAGAGCTGTAGGGCTCAAATAACTACATCTCGCCTTTTGGAGGATGGCTCGGGGAACTCGATATCGTGGCCCTATCGGACTGAGGGCATGAGGGCACTTAGCGGTGCGTAGTTGGGGTGACGATGCTGTTCCAGCGCTTGCTTATCTTTCACGGCGACCATCTAGCATGTCTTCAAACTTCAGCTTCTCTAACCCATAAAGCCCTTCTCTTGAGCCCTCGAGAAGCTCTCATGCCTCGCCGCCACTCGATCTGACAGGGTTTGAGACACCCACAGTGCATACCAATGAATTGGACGTCACAGGGAACAAGCATTCGCTGTACTACTTCAAAGACGGGAATTCGCTCTTTTTGGTATGCTTTTGTACGTTTCTCTCATGTTCTTGTTGTATTGATGCTGCGTCTGTCTGCAGATCGAAGAGAAGCTATACAACTTGCACCGCTACTCCTTCGAACGCGACTCAAGTTACTTCCGCTCCATTCTCGAAACCAGCAGGAGCTGACATCCAAACCCAGCCCGTGTCGCCCGGCCTAAGCTGCAGCGACTTTGATGAGTTCCTAGCTATTTTGTATCCTACGTGAGTCTGCTGTGTCCATGTTCCCACTGAGTAAACTAATGTATATCAACCAGCGATTTTTGCGACCCTACAGAGAAGACTTCCCTCCAGTAGAAATCGATTCTCCAACTTCTGGCGAAATGGGGTTCGAAAGCATTAAGCTGCTCGCTTCTGACAACCTCGCCGTCACTGCCGCTCCAGTTGACAAGATCATTCCCGGACGTCGATATGGAATCTCCGAGTGGCTCCCGGAGGCATACAAGGCTGTCCGCACGCGTGAGGATCTCGTGACTGCTGAGAAAAGATTGAGTTGGGCGTGGATGATGTTGTCAAACTCTCGGCTGCCAGACAAGCCTATGGACGTACAAAGCCTCGCTTCGGGCCGAACCAGCTCTCGCTAGATCTAGTGGACATCTTCGAATTGGAGGGGTGTTCCGAACCACAGAGCTTTGGTCCCGCGGAAGACAAAGACGTAGTCATCAAGACCCTCGAGGACAAAGTCCTGGACGCTCACGCGGCAATCTTGGCACTCCCCACACTTACCGAACGGATCAGGCTATTGATCCATACTCATCAATGCGAACGAATATCATAACTCCTTAGAGCGGCGATCCTCGTGCATCAACTATGAGCTAGAATCAGAAGAGCGTCGACTCAAGGGGAGGGTGAAGATGAGAAGGGGGTCTGCAGAGGCAGCTGGGGTTGCTGCGAAGCGAGTTTTCTATCCCTATTCCGATAGTAGGATTTGGTTATGTTGATGTGGGGGTACCATGTACAATCTCCATGATCTTTACCATGTCAAGTGAGGGTGTTCAACATACGATACCAGGCGCTGACAAACGTTGCAGTAACCGGTTGCAATGTTGCGTCAACTGAAAGATTGCCGATATCCGGACCGAACGGACAAATTACGGTCTATCAGTTGAGATATGTACGCCGGCGGCGCGTACAAATATATAGCATCATCAGATGATGCACGCCGCTCGCCCACACAACGAGAGCGAGCCCACAGAGCACACGCGATCTTTCACAGAGTCACAAAGTATGTAAATAATCTGCTGCTAACGTGGAGCCATATCCTGCTCCGTTCGTCAAGCGGGTGGCTTTGCTGAGTGCCTCCTCGACACAGAACACTCTAGGAAAACCTAACCGCTGCTCGCAAATTACAACTCTCTTCGACCGCAGCTCGTAGGAAGTGGGACTTCTCGCAGATCACTGATGACACATATGTACGTGATTTTCCAAAGACAAAGCGAGCATAGACGAATAAGGATTTAATAATCGGAATCAAGTGCATCGTGGAGTTGCAGCAGGCAAATTGAATGGAACGGCAAGAAGGGGATTTCCAAAAGCAGGGCCGATAAGCCCTAAGGCCTCGCGTTATAAAGTTGTACTGCAGGAACTCGGGCCCTCGAATCTGTATCCACCGATTGACCAGCTGTCTTTTGCGATGGAGTCTGTCTTTGCTTCGAACTCGATCGCTGTGGTGCTCGTCTTGTTGTTCTTGTCTGGTTTATTTCTTCGATCATTGAAACGAAACATCAGCACCCTTCCTCCTGGCCCTCCAGGATGGCCTATCATCGGAAATCTTCTCGACATGCCCCAGGAGTTTCCTTGGTACACGTACAAGAAGTGGTCGGAGGAATTGAGTACGTCTCGACGAACCGTCTGAGTTGGTCCCATCTGATCCTGCCCGTTGCGTCAGACTCCGATATCATACACCTCAACGTACTCGGCACTTCCATCATCATCCTGAGCTCCGTGGAAGCTATAGGTACTTTGTTCGATGGCAAGGCTGCAATTTATTCAGACAGGTACAAGGCATCACGCCCTCATCGCTATTTGGACTGACCGTATTTTGCCCAGACCAAAATCGACAATGATCAGTGAATTGTACGATCCCCCCATATTTGATCCGTGAAACTTTAACTAAGCTGCGAGTTACAGGATGGGATGGCAGAGACTTTTACCCCTTATGCCATACGGTCCCCTGTGGCGGTCACATCGGAAAGCGTTTCATCAAGAATTCCACCCGCAGGTTGCCTCCCGACATCACCCCAAAGAAATAAAGGCCACACACGAACTTCTTCGGCGCCTCCTGGCTAGTCCCCGAGACTGGTATAGGCACATTAAACAGTGAGTTCCAAGCTTTGACATATTTGGTTACTTGATCCAATCGTTCACGCAGTCAAGCTGGTGCTGTCATCATGGATGTTGCATACGGCATAGAGGTTCTCCCAGAAAATGATCCCTACATCAAGACCGCGGAGGCTGCGATGGGGGCCTTGAACGATGCCTCGATTCCTGGCGCGTTTCTGGTCGACATGATTCCGCTGCTCAAATACGTTCCCGCTGGGGTTCCAGGTGCAGGATTTCAGCGCAAGGCGGAGGAGGGAAGGCAAGCAATCGATGATTTGATCGCCGTACCGTATACAGCCATGAAGAAGGACATGGTGAGATCGTTCCTCTTTTGCTTCGTTTCATGAATTGATTTGGAATAAACTAGGTCGACGGTAATGCGAAACCCTCTTTTGCTTCTCGTTCGTTGGCAGCGATGGATGCTACAGGCAAGGTCGAAGAAAAGGAAGACATCATACGGAAGTCGGCAGCTATGGTATATGCAGGTACTTTCTTTCCCTCCGACTACAATTCATTAATATCCTGATCCGACCAATAAAGGTGGCTCCGATTCGGTAGGTGCTAGTATCGATATCAAGTGCTACTGATTCTGACGAAATCTCGTTACCGTGACAGACCCCTTCCACCATACACATGTTCATTTTAGCCATGGTAACAAACCCGGAGGTGCAAGCGAAGGCTCACGCGGAGCTCGACTCCGTTCTCGGAAAATCTCAGCTACCCACGTTCACAGATAAAGCATCTTTACCATATATCACGGCAGTGGTAAAAGAAACCTTTCGTTGGGAGCCTGTTGCGCCGCTATCCCTTCCGCGGCAGGTTCTGGAGGATGACGAATACAGGGGCTACCGTATTCCAAAGGGTTCTATCATAATTCAAAATTCATGGTGTGTCTTCAGCAATTTTGGGGAATAATCATCGAGAATGAACTTATGCGAAGGGCTGTACTTCACGATGAGAATACTTATCCCGACCCTCTCGCTTTCAAGCCGGAACGTTTTCTTAGGGATGGACAGCTCGATACTACCGTGCAAGATCCTGACGTTGTGTCATTCGGATCCGGGCGACGCATCTGGTACGTTCAATTCACTTGTAGTTTTTTTTTCGTCTCGGATTGAATTTTTCATGAATAGTCCTGGAAAATCAATGGGCTACGACTATGTCTGGCTGAATATAGCGTCGATTCTAGCAACATTCGATATCAACAGGCCGACAGATCCAGACAGCACCACCGTCGCGCCGAGATTGGAGCCCTTTGGTATCACTGGGTAAGTCATTCTATGACATCTTTCATGCTCGAGATTGCAGTGTAACGATGCGTTTTAGCCACACAAATAAGTTCACGTGCGACATAACTCCCCGCTCGAAGGAGATTGCAGAGCTGATTGCCCACATTGATTAGGATGTGGAACGGTGTTCTTGCTTCTATACACCCATTTACATGTACAATGCTAGTTGATTAACAGCCACCATTTTCTTATATCTGTACCCATCCTTTCAGGCCGCGTCTGCGCATCAGGCAATGGATCCCATATACTGTGACGAATTCGAAGCTTAGATTCAAGTCGCTTCCTGCTCGTCATTGCTTTGTTTTCGCCCAAATATCGCTTCCACCCGCAGCCATGTCCCGGATCTGGACAGGATCATCCTAGATCGATTCACAGAGAAACACAAATGGAATTGAGAAGACAATGAAGAGGTGCGAGTTGACTTGGCGGCGTCGCAGATTATGTACAAGTCAGAATTTCAGACTCCGCCCGCAGCCGCTGGGCGCCACGCGTACTGATTTTGCCGAAATCAATCATTGGTCGCAACCAAACTTCAACCTTTCTTTGTTGAATATCGCCACGCAAGGCGCTCTCTGCTCTGGTCAACTAACTCTTTACCTCTATTAGGAAAATTCAGCCCCCGAACTTAACGAGGTGCTTTTGAATCAAGCCTATCTCAGCGCTCACTATTGAATAGAAGAACCTGCAACGGACAACTCCAATTGGTAGATCAATGAGTTTCGACCCTCGCGAAAGCGGCGCTCATAGACGCAGCTCTCGTAAGCACACTGAAGAGGAGATTGAGCTGAGACGCGCTCGCGGAGAGCTTTCTTGCGCTGAATGCAAAAGACTCAAGCTGAAATGCGACAAGGTAGTTGCAATTCCTTGAACACACATGTGCATGGGTCTGAATACTGATCCAGAAATTACCCTGTGGATCATGTGTGCGCCGAGGATGCCCAGCCCTATGCCCTCATGGAAGTCTTACAAGCGGTCAAGGCTCAAGGTTTGTCAATGGTCTCTTCAATCATCATGTGTGTCTTAATTCAATGCATTGTATGCATCTCAGGTTTATTCTGACAGACACAGAAGAACTACACCAACAAATTTCTCTTATGAGCCTGCGTATTCAGCAGCTCGAAGATGCTCTGGCACTTATCCAATCCAGCGTATCTCTGGAGAAACACCCCCTTTTGCGAGACGAGCTACTATTGATTAAGTATTCTCCGGAAAGGCACCCATCTGTTGAATCAGATGTCCCCGAAAATCCGTTCGCTGCACCCGTAGACGCATTTGGCACGCTTACAATTGGCGATGAAGGTGAGTCTAGATATTTTGGGGCATCTGCTGGGTCAGAGGTACGTTTACCAAGTTGCATATTTGGAAATTGATTTATAATGCCTCTTCCCAAATCGTAGACTCTGTTATCCGTGGGCTATCTTCATATCTTTCAAGGGACACCCCCGTCTCATTATGCGGTACAATTCAGGCAGCGTCAGAGCCTGAAGGCAGTGTTACTAAACAGCAGGGCATTCCAGACCTGCTGCACAACCTTGCGTCCATGTTCCTCATGGGAAGCCGCAGCACGACTGGACCCGAGATATTCGAGAACGCTATGACCTTGCTCTTCACATGCCTTCCTGCTCTGCCCCGCGCATGGAGCCTTTGTGAAACGTTCTTGGAGCAAGCCTCCTGGCTCTTCCGACCCATTCAGCGAGAAGAACTGATACAGAGCATACTTACACCCGTCTACGCGGCCAGAGAGGGACGAGAAAATGAGGGATATGTGACCACTACCGAGGTCTCACCGCACAAGTTATCCATCCTGTTTTCAGTATTTGCTCTAGGCGGCCTAGTAGATTTAACTCTACCGGCTTTTAGCGATGAGGGAGAACGGCACCACCAATGCGCCCGGGCAGCTCTAGCCCTACGCTCGATATTTGACTCTCCTATGGTAGAGACAGTTCAGGCCATCTTATTATTGGCATACTATTCCAGTAATTCCCCTCAAAGATATACCCAGGACAGCATATGGATTCTCACATCTGTTGGTTCCAAAGTCGCCCAAAGTGTCAGTAGACTCAGTAGCCGCCACAATCATTGCAGTCGCTGATTGCGATATTGAGACAGATCGGAATGCGTATGCACATTATGTCATGCTATATGGTCATGCTCACACCTTTTCAGATCGTGACCCTGCTCAATGGAATATGGATGAGAAGACGGCTGAACGGCGCAGAGCTTTGTTTTGGGAGATATACTCGGCAGACATGTTCCATGTGCGCCTGATGATAGCCCGGTCTTGATTACATTACTCACCCTTTTTACAGAGCTTATCACTGGGGCGACCACCTGCAATTGGACTTTCATATGTGGACTGTGCTCTTCCGAGAGTAGGAAGTGACAGTGACCCTGAGGCCCAATGTACGTTACAGATTTGGCCGATTCAAACATCAAACTACGCCTGATAATATTGCATAGTTTGGAACTGGAAGTACAAATTCAACAGGAACATATTCGGATCTGTGCTTGAAATGACTCTCGCTGCCAAGTCCCCCGATTACAAGACAATTTTGGAGTTTGACCAGAAGGTTCGCGAGATGCCATTACCCCATGCGTTGAACGTTTTCTTGAAAAACGACGACGACGAAATCAGCCTCAATGTATACATGAAGGGGAGCTACCTCTCCATGGTCCGCTCGGTCACTCTATTATACATCCATAAAAGCTACTTTGCGCAGGCACTTCTGGATCACCCTGACAATCCTCTCCTCAGTCCTTATGCAACATCATTTTTAGCAGCCACTAGGTGCGCATCTGCTGTCATTAGATCCTGCTCGAAAAATATCTCGAAATTCCCCGACCTTTGTATGAGGTGGGCCGACGTCCACACTTGGGCGTACATCAACTCATATCAGTTGCTACAGGTGGTGGACTCTATGGGCCCATCTATTCTCCGCTGCGGTGTGTCTTACTGAATTCTGTATCTGTCCTGTTCGTGATTGATGTTTAGATGATGGCCGGATTACTTGTGACGAGAGCACCGTCCTCGACTATGGCACCCGCGGCATTCACTGAACTCGCTGTTGCTGTCGAGTTGTTCGAGCGCGGGGCTAAATTATCAAGTCGTGTGCACACTGGGATGGTAAGATCGCTGGATGAAACACTCTAGACCGCAACGGCTAATCAGCGCCATTCAGGATATCCTCCACAGACTGCAAGAAAAAGCGTCGAAACTATTCGGCCAGCAACACGGCGGTGCCGAATTACCTGATCAAAGCTCATCGATAATTGGCTCTATGAATCAGGTTACAGACGAACTCGCTATATTCAGTGGTCAGACTCGCGGTCTGCTCGGCAAATCACCTGGTGTGATGACCCAGATGTCAACTCGCACAAGCTTATTACCTGAGCCAATGGCTACCCCTGATGCTTCAGCACGGGCTTTGGGCGATGATCAATCAACGCCCACCGTGTTACGTTCCGATATCGAGCCATCGCTTATGGAGCACGTAGCCCTCCTCCCGTCTGGCATCAGTGCCGAAATAGATTGGAATGCTATTTCGGAAGCTTTGAGTCAGCCATTGGCCACAGCGGAGGTTCCAATTTTTGATTCGGACACTTCAGCACAAGATTGCTCGTCCTTCGAAACATCGACACATTTATCTCTGGAGCGAGATGGGTCCTTTGCCAACTTCTTCAACATATCTGCTTCCGTAGATCCCCTCCAGAGACTTTATACTGAAGCTCTTGAAGCAAACATGTGGGGGCCAGGGGATGTGGAAGGCTCGGCGATAAATAGTAGCAGTAAAGTTGACGAGGATTGGGCGATGTTCATGAAGGAGAGTGGATTTGTTTGACTCAAAACTTTCCACGCGAAATCTTGGGTTGCAATATGGTCTAAATCATAATCATCGTTCTTCTGCGTAGATATGTGCAAGCCGTGTGACACCAGTAGCCTTGAATAGCTTTCGCCGACATCGCCACGCTTGTGGTGTCTATTTCGCGCTGGAGCTACTCTCCCGAGGGCAGCCGCCAGACAAACGGTCGAACCTGCGTGAGCTCCGGATACCTTGTCTGGCTGGAGCCTATTGTGAGCTGCTCGAAGAAACGGCTTACAGGATATCGAGTATAAGTAAGTTACACTTCTTTCGACGTCAAGGCGGACCACCAACCGATTGCAACCCCAGGCGCTACTGATACCGAAAGCTGCTACCAACCTCCACGACGGCGTCCACCACACCATTACTGCAGGACCCGAGTATCCCGACTGTATTATATACTCAGTCTGCTAATACTGGTGCCTCATTTTCTCCCCCCTTCGCTACGGTCCCGCCGGAACGCTTCAAAATGGCCCGCGCGCACCGTCTGGTGACGATCCTCGCGATCTTCGCGTCCCTCTATGCCCTTCTGTCCTTCGCGGTACTGCATGTGCCTTTCATAGACGAGGCTGTCGTGCAAGATATCTTGCCCACGGTGCGTGTTCCATGCTCATATATTGGGTTAAGTGCCTGGCGGGTAGTTGGGGCTCCGCAGTTCGTGTTGCGCCGAGACACTATATAGCAATGTTAACGCATAGAATGGTGCAAGTGGTAGAAGGATAATCGTTGAAGGATCCTCCTCGTGCTTCTTCAGCGAGCATCCCACTTCCCAACACCCTCATGCTAATCAGTCTGCCGTCAACGTGTCACGCCGAAAACTCAATCTTCTTCCTTGCAGATTCCTTGGTGGGCCCTCGTCACATTTGGCTCGTATAGCCTCTGGTCAATGGGATGGGGCTTGTGGTCGTTCCGGGACTGCCCAGATGCGTATGAGGAACTCATGCGGGTGCGTCTTTTTTCTCTTCACACCACATCACCTATTCCTGTGGAGGACCTTTGTTTCTCGCTCGTTTCTCGCTCTTTCTGTCATATAAAATCCAAACTCCCACTATCATGCTTTCTTTGCCTTACTTTCTGTCGACACTCAAAAAGATCTGGACTGATCCTCGTTGTTTGTAGGAGATTTCACTCGCTAAAAATGACTTGCGCACGAAGGGTGTCACTGTCGACTAATGTCATTCGACTTGGGTCTCTGTCGCTTGGTAAAGATGAAGAACTGTAATTTATGCTTGAATGCTTAATCGATGCCGGTCTCTATCCATCTTGCTCGTTGGTCATGAACTTCTTCCCCCCCTCGCAAAGAGGAAAAGCCCCCGACAAATGGCATTCGAAGGTTGTCCAATAGTATTTTGACTATTGATTTCCGAGTTCTAATTCTGACCAGAGAACGTGCCAGGTTGAACAGCTGAGCCAGAAAGCACTTACCGCCCTCCGCTCAAGCCCGCTGCACATCCGCCTTGCGCAGATCCTCTGGTGCATCATTCTCCGTCCGCTAGTAAGCGCATAATGGAAGTATTGGTATCGATTAGAATTCGAAGCGAGTGCGTAACTCCAATGAAATCCCGCTCTATGTCCGCACGTCATCCAGTTCTGCAACAGAGGGAGGGAGGGAGGGGGAACTATTTCAAAGAGGAAAGGAGTTCCGCCAAGACGATGCACGGCACCCCCGCCTATTTGACTCTCAGGTACCCGCGGATAACCACGCGCTCCAGGACGCCCACTGAATGCCAGAGTGGTAACCCAAGGATGTCTCCACAGTTCTAGGTTAAGAGCGATCTGGCTGCACCATACCATGTGCTCATCATTATATCACTTACAGATCGATCATATGAGAGGGAAACATGCCCCCGAGCCTGCCCGTTGGAGCACAAGGTGTCGTGCCAGCGAGATGAGTCCCCGAGGGCAGTCAAAGTTTCAGAGATATGCGCATCAAGGGATTTGCCTCCGCGCGTGACAGGAGCGGTGACGGTTTGGATAGGAACACCTGTATTACTTTGCGATACAAATTACATTCAATATACTACTGGCAATCCTACTCCGTGTCACAGCCTAGAAGAGGAAGATCTGTGCGATGGAATGGTAAGCATATAGACTGTGCTGGATGTGAATAGGGTCCACCTCTTACGCCTTGAGAGCAGAGAGGGCCGCTTTTCCTTTGGAACCCGACAAGTCCGAGTTGCCTGATCAAGGGGTTTAATGTGAATGCTCAGTACGAAGAGAAACGGACTCACCCCCGATGAACTCTTGGTCTATGACAACGTCAGTGCAGGCATGACATCGAACCTCAGAGGAGCTAACGCACTAATCCAGACGTAGGGGAAGGTCGTGTACGGCTGTCCTCCATTCTGGGATTTTGACCTCTCCTTCAAGTACGCGTGTGTCTCATCTCCGCTGGAAAGCCTGTGTAGCGTTAAGGTCTGCAGCCGATGACGGCACTTGTCACTTACTGGACATATGCACGCGACACACCAGGGTAATTTTCTTCGTCAAGGGTGTTCTTCGCCGATGATGACGGCCCACAGCCCGAGCGCCAGAACACAGCGATCTTGTTATCAGCGATTGCGTTCTACATTCGTCCAAATGTCAATGTAGGCACCCTGTGGTCGGCCGCCACTGTGGGTCAGTCGGTACCCACATCGACCTTGTTTTTGATGTCAGACATAGTTGAGAGTTTGGAAGGTGCAGATGGGGGGGGTAGATAACGAGCGGATGTCCCTTGTTAAGGTTTTATAACAGCCAGAGAGCATGACCAGCACACCACGGCCATCAGCAATGGCGACTTCGAGAGAAATACGGCACGTGATTTATCAGCGGCCAATGCTGGGACTTCATGTATTCCAAGTTTGTTCTCAGATAATCCGGACGACCAGATAGTGCCTGGCGTTCTTGGACGATCCTTAAGGAAGACGTTGTACGAGAGAAGATTAACTATAGAGACCGAGACACTCGCCTTTCCCTTTGACTGCCGCTAGCTGCGCACTGCCAGGCACACCGCCCAAGGCCATTTCCAAGTTACCTTGTGAGCCTGGTGGCTTATTCGATCCTTGATGGCTGTGATTCGCGCACTCTAGTATAACTCGACGCCGAAGCGTTCGGGCGACTGCTGTCGCTGAATATTGCTGCTGCAGCAATTTTGCATCCACGGCTATCTCAGTTGTTTAAGCGTTTACCAACCCCTGCCACTATTTCTTTATCGATGCATTCCTCTAGAGGCGTTGGATGGCGCCATCATCGCCGAGCTCGTTGGTGCTGTGGGTGCTGATCTCGAAACAGTCGGCATCTCAAGGAAATCTGGACAGCGCCAGTCAGCAAATGACCTACCGTTTACTTTTCTGCGGGGGGTCAGAAATGAAAGTCGCACGCGTGGGCTCCATTGACATCAAAAATCCGCGCGCAGCTCGTGCGTGGCAGTCTTACCTATCAGTCTCGTCTCTGACACGTCACCCTAATGCTACTATCGTGCTCCATATGTTCCCATTTGACACCGCCGGTATCGAAGAACAGCAAACCTTCCTGGGCGGATCACTCAATCTCGATGCGAATGTTGCGTGATTTCTGGCCAATCGTGCCAAGTTGCAATGCAGTCGGCCAATCGATCGTTTGATATCGATTATAATGTTTGGGCACCGAAGGGGCAATAAAAACCATCCCCCAAACAAATTCACTGAGAAAAAGTCACTGGTGTGTACAACGGCACGGAAAAATTGAGCGGCGGCGTGCCGATCCCACGAGGAATGCAAATGTGCTCTGATGCAGGTGGCATCTCGGGCTAGGATGCATGCTGCTCCGTTTAGATCATGCCTTCCCCCCCGGATATCGACGTCTAGCGGCGCGCTGGCAGAATTTGGAGATGCAATCTCCGTGTGCCGCCGACACAAAGGTGAACCGTCTCCCTCGTTGGCTTATCTATTCATTCACAGATGCAAATCTCCTGCGATAGGTTATTTTCAAAACGAAGGTATGCTCAGATATAAATTCACGATCTCATTCATCTCCTGCTCTAGAATTTCTGTGTCTGCGCTCATTGCTATCTCTAGCTAATTAATGCGAATCTTGCGCCAACCATCAAAAGCTGTGAAGCACTCTCAATTGCTCACAAGTGCACAGATCTCAAGTCCACCCTTTCGATTCCCCCCTATTCACATCTTCGCATGTATAATCCTCTCTGACATGTGACGCGGACGGGAGTGTCCGATTGAATTGTGTGCAGACGGTTATCATAGAAGGTGCGCGATGCGAGGCGCACAGCACCCACCGCCGCGAGGCCCTCGCATTTTCCCACTGTCACACAACTTAGAGTGCGCTGACGGAGGCTCGTCCATAGCTGTCCATCGCTTATTCGACTTCAATAAATTGATACCAATGCACTCCAACGAGCAAGTCCAAGACCAGAATGTATCCTTAAACTTGATTGGCTGCACCCTTTGAGCCCAAGATGCGTCCGATGGGCAGGCACGTACGTGCTTTAGCCTCAATGACTTCAGGCCTCGTGAATAATTGATCTCGCTTCCTGAAGGCTGGAAAGAAACTTCTTGACTTCAACATTGGCTTCCCGGCCCATCGCCCGCAGCCGCTCGTTTTCCTTGACACCTTGCACAATGCGATGCAGTGACGGTGGGAAATAAGAATAAAATAGCTGTTCAACCTCGCTAAGATCCGAATGAGATGAGTTGATATTGGGGGCTGTAGCCACTCTCGCAGCAAAACCGATTACCCACGTCAGAGCTCGCTCATTAGCGCAACCAAAAGCAACATCGAATACCGTATCAAGGAATTCATGCTAGCAAATCAAAACAATGTACATATAGATCGGGGCCCGAGGCCCGGATCTGCCGACACCCTTGCACAACCTTGTTGCCACTTGAGCTCGGAACCGTGGGCACAGGCAAGGTTGAAAGCTGTTCTAGGAAATTGGGATTCCTGAAAATAAAAGTCTGAACCCAAAGTGTACGTGTCCCTGTGCGGTTTGATGAATATATATGATATCAGTTTACCAGAATCGCACGAAGTGTTGGAACAATGCAATATACAATTCATAAACCAAGTACAGGGACTGGGATGCCAGGCAAAACTGGAACATGTATCCGCCTTTCCCCTTTCGGTTTTTTTGCATGCCTACCAAGGTTCCGAAGACGGCAGACGTAAATATTACAAACGACATTCTCTTCGACGTTGGCATTCTTGCGTTCTTGAGTTCTTGAGTCACATCGGCTGACAGGCTTGCGTTATACTTGAGGACCTGCTTACTTTATCCCCACCACGACCCCCAAAAATATTCGCAGGTGCCACGGTCACCGCGCTAGGGTTCATGTATGCAGGAAGACGTTTCTGTCATCAAACAAATGAGCACGGCAGAAAATGCCGTGCTGTCCGGTTAGAAATGGTAATCAAATAACCCAAACGCAGTGTAGCCACCCCGAGAACCTCGACCTCGGCGCCGCAACATAACATGTCACGGCATAAGACGACTCGGAACGGAGCCAAACCAAACCCACGTCCAAAATGGACCTGCGCCTCAGATCTTGATGAACACTCACAGCTGATTCTGAATAATATTAGACACTTCAAACGTGTTCATGCTCTTCGCTTGCGCCTGCCCCGCGCCCACGGAAACCTGGCCATGCTCATTCGCTGGTGCGCGGTTAAAGCAGAGCGCGAAAGAGAGCACGATTGCAGATGCGTGATTGAGGAAGCGATCGCGTGTGGCAGCGTCGGCAGTGGAGGTGGCTGAGCCTGTGAGGAGCACTCCGGATGAAAATTATAAATGAGAGTTAGTGCGACACATAGGAGGAAGTGAATTAAGGGCTGAGACTGAAATGAAGATAGAATGAAGTGTCCGTGAGACTGAGATAAGGAAATAAGGGTTCCAGGTGATGTGATGTGTATAGAGATTATGATAAGAAAGAGGCAGGCTAGCACGCGCCTGGTCTATATTGGCTAACCAGGGGATCCCTATGGTGTACCAGAGTGCATATCAGCCTCAAGATCAATCGACAAAGACACATGCACGATAGAGATAACGATGAGTGTAGACCGAAAAGTCCGCAATGACACTAACACCGCGCGGCTATATGGGCCAGCAAGTTCGTGCGCGCAAGGGCGAGTGACGAGTCACGCTATATATAATTAATGATCATCGGGAAGGAGGCTGCAATGATACGAAGACATGCGAAACAGATGAAAGTGCCACAGGGCGCGGTGGATACATCACGCGAACACGGAACCCCCAGGACAAGGCACCAAGTCCAAGCGCGGACGGGAGAATAACGAAACATGACCTTTATTTCAATCAGATAAGAAGTATTAGCATGCATGCTATTCTGGTGGACTCAGGAAAGGAGCAGGGCAAGCGTCAACTTGGGACTAGCTATAGGGGCCATACTTCTGCGTATATGGGCCTACATTGATGCGCGAGATGAGATATCAAATCAGACACATCGTGGATAGGGATCAGTGTACAGAGGCCCGGAGTATATGAGGGGTGTGTGTTTGGTGGACCGAAGGTAATATGACAGAAGACTCACGGGTTGAGATCCACCCCACGCAGAACGATTGTCCTCGCCAGTGACGATGACCTTATGAATCAAAGAATTTTGTCAGCAATCACGATCTTGGATGAGCTGACGAGAGCAGATATGGGACATGGGTGGAAGGAAGGGATGACATACAATATGCGCGTGTTCGTAACCCATAGACCCGTATTCAAATATCCGGAGTGTAATCTACCAATTCCATCGGCTCGTCGAAAGCAAGTACTCACCACAGCCAGGAACACTCTCAAGCCAACTCAGTACATCACGGATGTGCCTCCAGCGCGAGGTTTCTGCTTGGGCTGGTACAGCGTATGCCGCAGCAGCTTCGATTGAATTCAAGGATTATAGCACGACAAGGAGGAGCACGCCGAAGTGTTCGAGCAGCGTCGGAATGTCGTATGTGTCTGCCATTTCTTTCAGCTGAGTTGAAAGTGACGGTGAGACGGTGTGCGAAAGCGCACCCACCTTTTAATATTATTGAGTCGACCTGGAATGTCGAGCTCAACTGGTGATCGGCCCAAGAGGTTCCCTACGATGCGTATTGAACCTCGAACATTGACATCATTCGTACTATTCTAGACAATTTCGTTGGAGAAATGATGATCAAGTTGAGAGGGAAGAAAGTCAAATCGCCTTTCAAACTCCGCTCGCATGCTCCCATTGCTGTGCGCCACCACCAAAAGGTTCTTTAGGGATCAACCACCAACTGAAACTTTTGATTACTCTCCTGTTTCCCACTGTCGCACAAGCTGATATTCTCTCTGGTTGTTTTCATCTTATCTTGTCCCTGAATACCAAAACCCACTCGTTTGCGACGCTCGAGCGACGTGTTTGAAATCAAGACGATCTCGCCCTGCAACTTCTGGCGGGAAGCGCGTAGTAGTCAAGACCAGTATCAATCAGTTTGAATTGGGCTATCGATGAGCACTGATCTTCGGGAAACTGGAGCCCATAGACGCAGCTCTCGTAGACTTACTACGGAAGAGGAAATCGAGCTGAGACGGGCTCGTGGTGAGATTTCTTGTGCCGAATGCAAAAGGCTCAAATTGAAATGCGACAAGGTATGCATAACTTCTCCAATGTGAACGATTCTAAGATCGAGCACTTACCAGAAACTACCTTGCGGATCGTGCGTACGCAGAGGATACCCTGCCCTATGCCCTCATGGCACCCTCGCACATGGACAAAGTTCAAGGTTTGTCCCGTCATACTGTCATTACTCGCAGTTTTATGATACACACATGAGTCTCATTCATCGTAGACTGGCTTCTACAGAAAAAGAAGAATTACAACAGCAGATATCTCTTATGAGCGAGCGCATTCAGCAGCTCGAGGATGCTCTGGCGCGTGTCCAATCGAGTGTATCTCTAGAGAACCACCCCCTTCTCCGTGATGATCTCCTTTTGATTAAATATGGTACCCAGAGACAGACAGACATCGATCCAGAAGTCCCAAACAATCCGCTAGCAGTGCCCGTAGACGCCTTCGGGACACTCAGGATCGGTGACGGAGGCGAATCTAGGTATTTGGGGGCCTCCGCTGGAACAGAGGTGCGCTAACATACTCTTATACCGCTGAATTTTAATATTCACTTTCGGATCACAGGTCTTACTTTCGGTAAGATTACCTTGCAACCGCCGACTAAGGCTATGCTATCTCTAAACCCGTGATATCAGGAAGCATCAGAGCCTCGGTGGGACAGCATCAAAATTCAGGCGGTGCCAGATCTATTGCACAGCCTTGCGTCCATGGCTCCTATGGGCAATCGAAGCCCTGGGCCTGAGATATTCGATGATGCGATAGACTTGCTGTTTACGTGTCTCCCTCCCCGACCTCGCGCATGGACCCTCTGTGAAACATTCTTGGAGCAGGGATCTTGGCTTTCTCGGCCAATCCAGCGAGAAGAACTGATTCAGAGCATTTTCAGTCCCATCTATGGAGCCAAGGAAGAAAGAGAACACCCGGGATCTGCGACCACCATAGAGGTCTCGCCACACAAAATATCCCTTTTATTCTCGATTTTTTCTCTGGGCGGGCTTGTAGATTTGACGCTGCCGGCTTTCAACGACGAGGCAGAACGTCATCATCAATGCGCTCGCGCGGCTCTAGCCCTGCGCTCTGTACTCGACTCTCCTATGCTTGAAACAGTCCAAGCCATCTTATTCTTGGCTTACTATTGCAGAAACTTCAGCCAAAGATATACTCAGGACAGCATCTGGATACTGACGTCCGTTGCTTCTAAAGTGGCGCAAATTGTCAGTAGATGTAACTGGGACCCTTGATTTGTGTCGCTAATAATACTTTCGAGCCAGATCGGAATGCGTATGCGACATTCATTCCATTTTATACGCATGCTTACTCGTTTTAGACCGTGACCCTGCCCGATGGAACATGGACGAGAAGACGGCCGAGCGGCGCAGAGCTTTGTTTTGGGAGATCTACTCAATAGACATGTTTCACGTACGCCTGATGAATGGGCAACCTTGCACGCAGCACTAATACTCTCATAGAGCTTATCGTTGGGGCGACCGCCTGCAATTGGACTTTCATACGTAGATTGTGCCCTTCCAAAAGTAGGAAGTGACACTGACCCAGAGGCCCAATGTAGGTTGCAGATTTCCTCGATTCTAACAGCGAACTATGTTTAAAATCTTGTACAGTTTGGAACTGGAAGTACAAGTTCAACATGAGCATTTTTGGGTCTGTGCTTGAAATGACTCTTGCTGCCAAGCCCCCTGAATACACTTCGATTCTGGAGTTTGACCGGAAGATTCGAGAGATGCCACTTCCTCCAGCTTGGGAGGTCTTCCTGGACAAGGAAGATGACGATACCAGCCTCAGTGTTTACATGAAAGGAAGCTACCTCTCCATGGTCCGATCGGTCGCCCTTTTATATGTCCACAAGAGCTACTTTGCACAGGCACTTTTGGACTACCCTGACAATCCTCTCCTCAGCCCGCACGCAACATCATTTCTAGCAGCTGCAAGATGCTCGTCAGCTCTGATTAGATCATGTTCTAAACATTTCAAGAAATTCCCTGAGATTTATCGCAGGTGGGCTGATATCTTGACTTGGGGGCTTATGTGTATTCATATTATCCGTTTCAGAGGGTGGTCACCATGGGCTCACCTATTTTCTGCGGCGGTGGGTTCAAATTCTCTGTGTTCATCGTAATTTTGGTGGATGATATATGGTCAGATGATCACCGGATTGATTGCTACGAGAGCGCCGTCCTCAAGCATGGCGCCCGCAGCATTTACTGAACTGGTTATAGCGGTCGAGTTATTTGAGTACGGAGCTAAGGTTTCAGCTCGTATACAAAGCGGAATGGTACGAGCAATCAATTGCCGGTCTTGAAAGATAGGATAATTTGTATCATGTAGGACGTGCTACACAGACTACAGAGGAAGGCATCGAAGCTGTTCAGCCATTACCACCATGGCAGCCCAGATGTAACTGGTTCAAACGCACCGGCGACCAACGATTTGAAACAGGATACCGACGAGCTCGCCATGTTTATTGGTCAGACTCGCGGCCGAATAGGCGGACACAGAAATGATGCATCGGAAGAGAACCCAGGCAAACATCAGTCAACGGAAACTTCGTCGCAAATAAGCGTCCACTCATCTGTTATGGAAGACATTCCCCTCCACCCTCCCCTACCTGACACAGCCGGCGCTGCGTTCACTTCTGACGTGGGTTCATCTGCCGTTGCCAGATCGTTGAAGTCACCTCTGGCGAGAGTGAACACGGAAATGTCGCCGTTCACGTTGAGCATAGCAGTGTCCGACTACTCATCCCCCCAACCACATGGAAACTTGCCTCTGGATCAAAACGACTATCCAACCTTCTCGCACATACCAGGGTTTGGAAATCCACTTCAGCAATTCTATGCAGGTAGTCTTGAAGAAAATCTCTGGGGGTCCGGAGGCAATGGTCAGGAAGACAGAGGGATTGATTCCAATAGTGTCAGTGGCATTGACGAGGATTGGATGATGTTTTTGAAAGAGAGCGGTCTTGCTTAATTCGAATATGGCTACTTGTCCCGCTTCGACATGAAGCATGTTTCGTAAAAACTGGCAGACATCTTCAAAATAGAAAAAGTCCCGAATCGCAGTATTCAATGTCTCGCGGGTGACGAAAATAAAGCTATCGGGGGATTGCAGAGTGAGGATAAGGAAGAGACAGAGAGGCGGCTTGAGGAGCCCAGAAAAGTGCTATAAGAAAGCTGGAAAATAAAAACATATTTTCCTTCTTCGAGTGTTGAGAACCGAGCTGAATATGGCGCGGGACTCGCAACGCACAAAGACCCGCTCGGCATATCACAACTCCTCACATTGTGAATCATTCAATGGAATATACATCAGAAATATATGAGTTTTGAGTCGGAGCGATCCCGCGCACGATACCGAAGTTCAGGTGCTATCTATGGCCGAGATACCAGACAGGGACGAGACGCGTCGAGAACGCGCGATTTTCAGTCTGTATATGGCTCCCAACTATTGGGCCACTATCGCCCGAATGTCCATCGGAGATGATTCAGAGTCAAAGAGGAGTAGCCATTGTGACATTCGTTGTGCATAACTACCTTGATGTTACAGACATTACATCCCATCGCCTACGGCTGTCCTCCGACAAACACGACCAGCTCGAAACCCCCGGAGAAAGGCAAAGTCGACGAAACAAATCCATTCTTCCCATCCCTTAAGAACGTCAGCAGCTCGTGGTACCTTTCCGCTGATGCAACGGAATTATCGCACAGCACTATTCCACCCACTCTCAGCTTCGGCAGAACTATCTTGAGGGTCGGCAAGGCGAGTTCGGACCAGATGTCGAGGAGAAGAACATCGATGGAGCGATCGGCCAAGTTTGCGGCCGGAAGGGTCTGAAGGATGTCGCCCTGGAGAAGGTTGAGGGAGGATGGAATTTCCCCGAAGCCTTTTGTGACGTGGTCGAGGCAATGGTTGGCCTTGACGGGTTCGTTCTCTGTGCCAATGACAAGAGGCGAGTGTGTCTTTGATGCAGCGGACTCGGCAGCAACGTTGTCCAATACGGCTGCAAGAATCCACAGGAGGGATACTCCATGAGACGTTCCAGCTATAAATCGCTTTGATTAGCCCTATCAATTAGCTATTCATACCAAGGGAACACATTACCTTCCACGACTCTCGTGGCTCCCATTGCCCTTAGGATGCAGTACATCGCTCTTGCCTTGTCCTCATCAAGCGCGACCAGCTGCTCCTGGAAGACGAGCCTGTCATCTGCGCTCTTGGGGAAGTGAATGTGGCGAGCATCGAGCTGCTTCTCTTGTGACAATGAAATAGCATGAAGTTGCTCGAGCAGTGAATGGAGCTGCGGCCGATGAGCCAAGGGGTGCGGTGCGACTGGAGTTGTTGGCGACATTGAAGTGTTCGATAATATCCTGCGATTGTATCAGTCCATTCGTTTTATGATTGATATGGATTTCAAGCGCTGACTCACTCGTGCAATTCGGAACCCTCTCGGTTTGACGGACAGTCACGAACTCGGCGTAAGCTCTATTCACCCAGCAAGACTGGCGGGGTTTCAAAAAAGCCGCCAGGTTTTCAAGAGAAGCCCATGCAATCCTCAAACGTTGAAAGGGAAATTGCAATCGCCAGAAATAATACCCCAAAACGAGGACATGCGCAAATGCATAATAATTGCACATCTGCCGATGTAAATGCCAAGGTTGCCCCAGTTACGAGTCCCCTTACGAATGTAAGGAACGAGTTTGTTCTTTCCCCCTCCGGACCCTGACTTTAAGCGCTCGTCTACTACCTATTTTTTAATTGATTATTGAGCGGGCCGCGCTCCGCTCAAATTCCGTTACAGTATTAATGCAGCGTTATCAAAAGTTTTCATGTGATATTCTCCCTAAAACGTTCGAAAACTCCATCAATTGCTCGTGATGATCCACTTTCCCCCGTTATCTTGACGCCCTGGATCTATTCGAATTTTGTCTTGCGCTGGTCTATCCTCGTGAGCCACACTGTTGTATGCCTCTCTTCTCGCAGCCCGTGTATCTGCTCTCGCTTCCGTGTTGCTCTGCTGCCTTGTGTGCCCTTCCCCGCTCAACGATATGACTACTCCTCTCTCATATGTCTGGTATGGTTTGCGTATGCTATATCCACTTTCGTCGCTGGTTTGGGAGCCCGGTCGTCGCTGTACTCTTCGCATTGGCATCTATCGCCATCCAAACTTTTGTTGCTCTATTCGCTATGGTTTTTCCCCCGTGTAAGTCATGTTGATCCGCTGTTTCTGATTTCTCCTTCGATTCTTCTCTGCTTCATCTTACTCCGCGAGCTCGGTTTCCATCTGTATGTGATTTATCTCTCTCCCCGTGTTGTTGTATTGATTTATCCCTGTTCCATTATATCTAAACACTTCATTGCCCATCCACCTCTGCGCTCGCTGATACCCGATATTGTCTGCTGACGTCTCATATGTTCGTACCTGCACGTGCCTTTAACGCTTTTACACCGCAACCGCCATCATCGATCGACGCGACTTCACTTGAAATGCACCACAGTCTTCTCTACTCGCTTCCTGCTGCCTCTATATTTCTCCTCATTATCGGAGTTCTCTCTTGTTACTACTTTCTTCCGCGCCTTGGTCGTGTTCAGGCCCTACCTGCGTATGATCCTTTTTTATTGTTGTGGAAAAAACCTCATGTCTGTATCTCACCGTGCTATCTCTAGCACCCCCCTCAACGCTTTCGCCGCTTGCCCCAGCGATGCCATCGGCGAAGAACATGTGAGTATGTCCAATCCAACTCGCGTTGGCGGTTTACTTACACATCTGGTACTTAGAACGCTCCCGCTCGCGACCACCCCCGAACACCTCTGTTACACTCACCCCCCTCACGCACACCGTCCCGGAACACCCTGCCTCCTGCTACCACCTATGGACCGTACGATAATCACTCCGCGCCCTTGTCGCGCCCTTTTATCTGCCAACATCCTGTCCCAGAAGGCCTCGTGGAATTGCGCGTTATCACTAGGATAGATGCTTATCTTGTCGTTGTCGGTCTGCCCGGCTTTTCTGGTGAACACATGTGCGTCTCTTTGCTGTTACTCATTATTCGCCTTTTGCAAATCACTCATTATCGCTCTTATCTTATTATTTTGGATTTCAGCGTTGTCGCTGCTCGTAGGCACAATGTTTTACATATAATGGCTGACTCCTGGCTACCTGGACATGGGCACTATGAGCAGTTCATCCGATTCGCGCCTGACGCCCATCTTATCAACGCCTACTCCAGTTTCAGAGATGATAAGCTTACTGTACGCATACCCAGAAGTGTCGTCTGATTTCTCGTGTACCGATCTAATTTTGACAAATTTTTTTCGTATGCTATCCGGCACGTTCACTGCCATTCCCTTATTTCCACCCAATCTTCCATTTCGTACCCCCAATGAGTGGAACACCCGAATCGACCTGCCCCTGGCCAGTAGCAGCCCTCCATCCTATCGGAATGGTCTCCAGGTATTCCCCGGTATGTGTATGAGGGCAAGTGTTGTGTCAGTGATGTCGCCTGTAGCGCGTGAGCCGCTAGTTGCGGCTGCTCTCCGTGCCACATTCTCTCCAGGGTAACCACGCTGCGGAGAGGATGACCTTGGCACCGCCTTAGTCGCATAATTGACTCTATGTGCGTTGGCACGAGTCTCTGCCCTATCGAAAACCACGATCGCTGATTCGAGGCGGTGATGATCTCTTCCTCATCATGCTCCTCATCTGGATCCAGCTCTGGCGTCCAGCAGTGATTATCGCTCCATCCATCGATGATGTCCCACATCCAAAGATTTTCCATCCTGTTCCAGATTCCCGCATTCCTAATGATTATCCCTTGCATATAACGCATGCCACCCATCCACTGCAGCTCTCGGACGTTCGGCAGGTACTCAGCCAGCGTCTTCACTACGCCGTCGATCTTCTTCGATAGCTCGCTGCATGTACATGCGGGCGCCCAAGCCCCTGGGCGACAGAATTGTAGGTCTAAGGCATTTATGGCGCTGAGAGTAGATGGCGAGTGAATGCTCGTGTCCGGTACTTTGGGAATGTCTCTGTCCGTTTGTGCGTCGTACGACCTCGCGTCGGTGTATGGTTCGATGCATGCTAGCGATAGCTTAATGCGGTGCAGAGATGTGGCGTCGAAACAGTTCAGGAACAGAATGGCGAATCCGGATGGTATGTGCGTGAGCACCATGTTTTTGAGCCGGGGCATGTGTATCGCGAGCGGTTCCTGTCCGAGATAGCCGGCGTTGTTGTCGAAGCGCACAAATGTCAGGTCCGCGTACTCAATGCTCGATTCGTGGAATGCGGATTTCAGTGCCTGATACTCTGTGTATGAAGACATCGTGCAGTCGCGCAAAATCACCACAGACAGGAATCGGAGAGTTGCGAAGTGGATTCTGTCGTATGAGCCGCCTTGGAGATATAGTGTGCTCAGCATATTCGCCCCTGTCACGATAGGATCGCGTTGTATCGTGTGTCCTTGTTCTGTTGTTGGTATCATGTCTGGCTCGTCTGACTGCTCCGGAGCTATAATGACTGTGCGTAGAGCTGGGTGAGGTATGTGGATCTGGCGCCGTAGCCACTGCACGCATGTATCCACGCCCTCTGTTGATTGCACGGTCAGCTTCTGAACTTTTCCGGCGACGGCGGCGTAAGTGTGACATGAGCTCTTGTGGTCGACGGACCCCACATTGACTATGAGGTCGATCTGGCGCGACTTCCATTCCTCCGTTCTTCGACTTGGAGGTAGCATGTTGAAGCCTGGATATGTATACTCGAGCTGCTCGCGCACCGCCCGCCATCCAATGATGATCGTCTCCCTCGGATCCTCTTCCGCGTCGACGTGGACGTTGATGTTGTCGCGTCTATCCAGCACTGGCATTTGAGTACCCTGTTTTGGTCGTTCGGTTTGGCGATATATTGTCGGTGGCCTCATGTCCAGCACAAGTTTTTGGAGTATCCGTCCTTGTTGTACGATCATGTCGCGCCACGTCCGGCATACTTGGGCCAGTATCTGAAACTGCGTATATCGCTCCACATAACGGCCTGCCAAATCGCAGCCAGATGTTGCCAATATGTGGTCCAGCACGTCTTTGTTCGCCCCGTTCATCTGCAGCATTATCAACATTGTGGTCGTATAATATCAGTTGTGTTGGCCCACCACTTTGCTCGACAATTTCGTTCTCTGTGTATCAAAGTTGTCGCCCATAGCGTGTTCTGATGCAAGTGATCGTGATTGAAGCTGCGTCCTGAGTCTCTGCTTCCTATATTGTCCGACCTACTGTCCGCAACGCGTGTGACATTGCTTCGTGCGGCTAACCTCTCCTATTGCTCCTACTCTCTTTGTACATTCGCTAGAAGATCTACGCCTCATTTATGACCATCGTCTATGCACATCTCTCTCATCTTCTTCGTTGGCGATCGACTATCGTCCTCGTCGCTGTCTTCCTTGTAACCAACATATCGCTTCAACCCTCGACTCGGAGTGCTCGGCGTTGGGGGGATGGTTGTCGATGCTTTGAGCCTTTTGCTCAGTGCATCCTGATACATTGTTAGTCTAGTTTTTTCGAAGTATACAACCCTCACTTTGACGTAGCTGTCGTCTAGCAGAGTCAGCGCCCGCAACACTAGCTTGATGCTGTGTCGTTGAGGCTGCCCGCGCCCGTCTTTCCCCCGTCGATGGAATGCCAGCATCGAGAACTGGATTTCAACTATTTCCCCCATCTTGAACGCTCCTGGGTCGCGTTCTAGGTATCTGCGTACTGCTTAATAATCCTTCTCGTCCAATTGTAATTGCTTTAACTCACTGCAGTTTCCCTTCTTCGTCCTTCACGCGATTGAAATACCTCACCCTGTTCTCTTCCGTGTGCACCCATTCCGTTCCAGCGATCTTAGTGAGCAGCCCCTCGTTGTCAACATTGCGCCCAAACTCGACAGCTATCATGTCTCCTTCTATATTTTGCCGCACAAAGTATCTGTTCGTGAATTCCAGAGCCGACCATGTCTGGAAACGGTCGGGAGACCAGCTGTCAACCGACCCGGGATCGATGTTCTCCTGCATGAAAATGGCAAGTTGTGCAGCGCCGTTCACAGCCCGCTCGAACTCCCCATCTCCGAATCCCGTTATTCTGATGCACTGCTTCATGAATCGAGGGTTACCGTCGCTAGGCATTCTACATTCGTCGGTTGTAAGCAAGGGCATCGTGACTTGGTGCGGTGGAAAACGTACTGTATGTGTTTAAGTGGCGGCAGCTGCTGGTGGCATAGTATACCTTGCACACGCAGCACTACTTCGTTAAGCACCGTGCCTCCTTCGCTGAACAAGGCCAACCTAGTGCTTGCGGGCGCGGTCGTGCGCACCACTCCAAGTCCATTGTCTGCGGACTGCGCTCCGTGTTCTGAGTGAATAGGATACATGGCCTGGGCTAGTTGACTTACTTTTTGGTAGTTTGCGAGTTGGAGTGTGCTCGCGTTGCCCTCCGCACGTTCTTGAAATATGCCTGCGAGTGCTAACGCTGCGAAGTTTGTGTCAGTAGGGTGTCTGGTGAATATATGCCACGCACCAGCGGCTTTGGTGTTGTACAGTACGTCCATTCGCAATGTTGGTCGTGGATTCGGTTACGAGTGTTTGGTAGTCAGGCCGCAACCTCGTTCTCGTTCTAGGAATTTGTGCTTCTAATATCGCCATGCCCGCCGACCGAGGGAGCCGCGTGGGCCATCATCATCGTACCGTCGCATTTGCGCCTCGCGCGCCTGTTCCCCGGTACACTTTCATGTTTCGGTCCGAACAATGCTCTGCTCGGGCATGAACAACAGCCCCCCAGGTCATACATTGCAGCCAGGCACTGATTGTCTGCGACCGCTCGCCCGTGAATTTTAAAGTTTCGAATCGCGACCTGTGGTTCCTTCCGTATTTGACTAGGATACGCTCTCTCGAATATTGTCGGACCGGTGTTCTCATCATCTTGTATCAGGCCGCTTCTGTATCTAGCCGACCTTTCCCATATCCGTGTTAGCAGCTGACATCTAACCACTGTTTCGGTCGATTGTGATAACGCGCTCACCCTCGTTCCTTGATTTTTTTCTGCTATCTGCATTATCTCGCCCTGGTTGCCGCCGATGTCATCAGTTGGGGTGCATTCCATGCGTTTTGCGCTGCTTCCTACTCGGCAGATCATGCGCCGACGCCGTGGCTGGTCGGGGAATGATGTCAAGGGTTCGCATTGCTTTACATGATCGTTTTCGGCCCCCCAGAGCCATAAATACCCAGGTGTTTGTGCTTTGCATACTTGTTCATAGCCTTACCTGTCCACCCTTGTACTATGTCTTCTAGGCCTCAGCGCAAAACCAAACTGAGGTTCGTTGCTCAAGTCTATACTGCTATCACTTCTCACGCGGTCCTTCCTCAGCGAGAAGGCTGCCGCCGCAGCGCCAAAGTACGTTGTTTCTGTGACGGGATAACCCTTGTTAATCCTCTTTGTGATGTCGGCAGGTCGGGCTCCGCTAAGGCGTCGACTGCCAAGAAGGCTTCTGCTCCGTAAGTTACCTGCGATTTTCCTATGTGATAATGCTAACGGCCGCTTGTTTCCTCGTCCAGAAAGCGTAAAGCGGAGAGCGTGTCGAGCTCCGATGTTGAGGTCGTCGAAGGACCGTGCGTGTCTCTACTCGGCGTTTCTTCGTGTTGTATTCACTCGTCTTGTAGCCCTTCTCCGTCCAAATCTAGCCCCTCGAAGTCCCGCACCCGCCCTAGTGAGCGAGCGGATGCGTATGTGTAAAGCGTTGTTCATTTCTCTCTTATCTCAATGTTGTTCCAGAGCTGCGGTTAAGAAGGCCGCTGCCGATGTCGCCGCCCTTCCGCAGGTGCCGAAATCTGCCCCGTAAGTTCTTGTTTATCATGGTTATCCCGTCTGACTGTTTGTCAGCTCCACTCCACGCAAAGTTCCGCGACTTGCGACACACGTGGCCTCACCCTCTACGCCCAGTCCTACCAAATCGATCACCCGCACGTTGAAGACAGTGGCAATGGTCGAGAGTTCCGAAGATGAGATTATGTAGGACTATTTCCGACGCCTTTATTGTTTTTACTGATCGATATTTTAGGGCCCAAGTTTCTGATGAAGACGCAATAACTGATCATCAGTTTTTCGAGGACCGCAAAAGGTGATTGTTGTATCTTACCGTTTCCTCGGCGTTGGACTGACGTCACATAGCCTTCCTGTTCCTGACACCGCGGTCCAGTATGACTCTGAAGATTATTGGCACCAGGTCAAGTAAGTAACGTCACACTTCTTTCAGGTAATGAACCCTGATGGTGACAGTAACCCTCGCGATTCCGACAATGACTTTATAAACGATGAGGTCGAGGTTGACGCCGACGCGAGCGATGAGCAAGTTTCTTCCATTTCCGTACAAACTATGATCTTCGGCTGATAACCGCCCGCAGGGAGAATTCCGCCTCGGAAGCTGTGAAACCCAATAAGGGCAAGGGCCGCGCCGACAGCGTCCACACTAGCGACTCCGGTATCAATCGCAAGCCGGCGTCGAAGTGTGTATATTATTTTTTGACGGCGGATATAACTGATGCTGCGCGTAGACGTGTAGCGAAGGTCGTTGTGGTGTCCTCCGAAGAGGATGATGTTGCAGATGTCAAGGCGACGCGCAAGGTTCAGGGATCCTCAAAACCTAGGTGCGTGGGTCGTATTTCTCACTGCGGATCATGCTAACATTGCAGTAGCGACCGCGCCGCACCTCGCGGCGTGGCACGCGTTACAGCTGCGCCTGGCGGAAAGGTGGCGGCATCATCTGCTAAGCGGTCGGAGTCTCCGAATATCTTCTTGGATGCTCCCGTCAACGCCGCCGCTGTGAAGAGCTCGAAGATCCTTAAGGCGATGGCACAGGGCGATGGCGCGGTCAGCTCGTCGCCTGTTAAGGAGGAGAAAGGGTATAAGTACTTGGCCGATCTAGAGGTCGGTGCCAGAGGGTCAGTTTTATTCCATATCGTCTGCGGCATGGATACTAACTTTTGTTCCGTGCAGTGAAACTAGTCCCGCGGTGTGCGAGGTGACCAACGTTGAAGACCAAGACCCCGAAATCGATTATACCGGGAATTGTAACCTTCGGTGAGTGGCTGTGTTGTGCGGTTTCGCTGTGACTTGTGCTGAGTTTGTTGGAGTGTCGGCACCTGCAGGTCGTGGAGCCAGGAAGAGGGTCCTGGCTGGGGTACCTTCTCTGGCTGGAAGGATCAATGCCCCGATATATACATGAAGTGACTCGTTTTTCTTATCGCGACAGTTAACTCTGCTCATCCGTTTCCACCGTAGGCAGCTCAAGCGTGTATGGGAGTTCAAGGAGCACGAACACATCAGGAACGTGTCTCGTACCAATCCCTCTAACCTCGTCAGCAAATCGATTTCCGGCGGTAACACCGTGCTCATCTGCGCCGGAACTCAAAACGCTGTGGTTCAATTTACCACCATCCTCATCACGACCAAGGAGTCCCATCTCCATTCGACCCAAACCATCCTCAACGACAACAGGCGGTCTATTGAAGGTATCCCCCAGATTGTCGAGTGGGAGAGGATGCAGGCGGTGTTGTGCATGGCTTATCGCATACCTTATGCGAATGTCAACATGAGAGCCGGGTCAATTGTGTTCTGCACAGCTAAGACCATGAAATACAGTGAGCGTTATTCAAGTATTCCTCGCTAATCACTAAACCTGTACTCACAGTGTCGGGTGGTGTTTCCCCTGCTAAAAATCCCTCGACGTTCTACAAGCGCCCGAGCGGTTCGGCAGTGGTTGCAGGCGCTGCAGGCGGACCACTGTTCGCTACTCCTCGTCCTACCATTGTTGGTCGTGCACCCGGTGAGCTGACTGTTGGATCGTGCTGTAAGGATTGGGATTGCTAACCTTGTGCGCAGTGATTGTGTTGGATGGCAGGCGTCGCAAGTTCAATCTCACCGACGACTTGCTCAAGCTCGATCACCTGCTTCCGGCGTTTGAGGAGGAGGTGCCGATAGGTTCGTGCGTGTGGGTAGGATTCACGTCGACTAAGTATTGGAGCAGTGAGAAAGGTGATGGCTTAAACTTCAACCTGATGTGGGTCGTCTTGCTGGGAACACCCTCTACCTCCTGAACGCGTGTCGCTTGCGTCTGCTTGCCATCGTCGAAATTTAGTTCTATTTTATCTGTTCCTTACCACATGCCTGTATCCGACTAGGATGGTCTGTAGACACCGCGTCTCAACACGCGGTAATATATCTTGATGTCCCGACCTCCACTGTGCGCAAAGGATGGGATGCGTGCAATCGCAGTCCGCCGTATTGAGGTATTGGGAGACGCTGGATACTATATGCATTGAACTACATGCGTTGTGTGCCCCCTACGAATTATGCTCGCTGCTCCCATTATATTATTCCTCCCCGGAAAAAAAAACCCCTTAACAGCCACGCAAGATGTCACGGGGGCAGCGAGTCGACCCGAGCGAGAGGCCAAATGGTCGATCTCTGCAATATCGCAATGATGGACGGACTGGATGTCGATATCGCATTCAGATGCATATTAGCGGACTGGGTGTGGAGGGCACGTACGCATGGTAACCGTAAACATTTTGCCTGGTACTGTGCTCGGCGGGTCGTGACAACACAATCTGGCTATGTCAGCATTTGCTCGCTGAAGGATCGACTCACCTACAACACATTTCTCGTGGCTTTGTTGTGCTGCGCAGCCATTCATGAAGGCCCACTGTCGACATTGTCTCATATGCACTGCCAACGCTCTCATCAGGTATTGTCGCCAACCGCGTGATAGAGTACTGACGAATAAGGTGCTTGGACGGTTGCGAATCAACACGAAGTTGTTAAGAAAGGGCGGCTGAAGTTGTGTGAGTATTATGGAAGGATCGGATGGGTACTAAGGCGGAAGCAAAATTTGCGATCAGAGCGACCGGTGTTTGTTGTTTGTTTGTGTGGGTCCACGTTCGCACCTGGCTTTGTTGCTAACCTTCTTGTGCCTCCTTTCCCTGCGTGATTCCTTCTACTTCATTGGCGTCCGGAAACAGTTTACTTCCTATTCTTGCTCGTGGAACTGATCGGCGCTGCTCGTGATTTCGAAGGAGATTGAATTCGACGCTTTTGTCGTTCGCCTCGCTTCGTTATCTTTCCGATTGCTCACTCGTGCATATTCAGCCGCCATTTAGGCTCTGGTTGATTGGTTGCTTTCTTTTGTTGTGTGTCGTGTGCCTTGCTCTCACTGGTGATGTCTACTAGACGATTTGCCCCGTCTTGTGAGTTCCGTCAGCCTCATTTGGCCGCATAATGTGAGACAAATGTACTGAATTCTCGCTAGCTTCTGTTTTCGGGTACGACGAGGCCATGGCTTCCGTTGTGCATGGTCGCTGGGTCATTACAAGCCCGAACATGCCGCTGCTGCCATTCTTTCCGATTGATAGGGTCTCTGTACGCTTGCGATCTGATGGGAAATTGGGCGATGAAGATTTCACTCTGGCTCCTCAAATATTCACTAACGAGTACGCCCATCGCATCCTCGTGCGTAGACATCCCGCGGAGGGTTCTACAGAGACTGTTATGTGGTGGACGCCTTGTCAAGATGAATTTCAACCCCTTTCTCGTTCCTCTTACCATTCGCTGGGCCGCCTCCGTAGCGACCGTTTTGCGTTGATTGACGCGATGACTTGGAACCTCTCTAACAGAGCATACAACATCATAGGAAGCAACCCGGGCGCAGATTGGGCTGCATTAGAAGCGTTAATTGCCAACATGAGGCACGGTGTCATGCGGTTGAAGCACAGTCCATTCACTTACCGAGAGCTCATAATGGACGTTGCTCAAACTCAGCGTCTGTATCTCGACGCCCTAGCTATGTGCGATTATGTGGAGGACAAGTGGGCAAACGTGTTACAGGCAGTCGGGCCGGTATGTGAAAAAACCAAAACAGAATATATCGGGGCGTGGACGGCAGACCCAGCTGTTGTACAGAAGCTGCATCATGCCGGTGTTCCTGTGTACTTTGTCCGTTCTCTTCCGACCGTGGCTCCATGCAGCTATGACCGGGTCTTGCAAAACACGTGGTGCCGAGACGATCGAGTCGTTACATCTGATATGGGGCTGCCCGAGCGGTACAACGGTGTACCAGGACGCAATCAGCACGCTTCGGCATCTCAGTTGAATCAATATGGCGGTCTGGAGAACTACTTCTTCAAACTAGGCGATGACAAAAATGTCCACGCTGTGGGCAGTCGAGGAAAAATGAGCAAACCTGTTGTTGCCTCAAACTCCAGGCGCTCAAGGAATAAGAAACGTCAGGCAACAGGTAAATGCGGGTCCTAACGCTCAACCTGTTATGACTTACCCCCTTAATTGCCCAGGGGCGCCGGTAACATCATCCCCGCCTATCCGTGACAAATGGGTGGAAATACGCGGTGATTTTATGCCAGACACCTTGCCATTTTGGAGCGGTGCAATGCTGGCGGTTGATCGAGCCGACAGACAGGCTGATGTCGCCCCAAAAGAATACACCGGCTATCGCTTTCCTGATCCCGGCATGCTCGTGTTCTCCACCGTGCGGAGAGAAAAAAATCTGTTCAATTGGCTTATTGTTTGCGATGCTACCATACGGAGGGTGATGCACGACGTCGAATCTCCTGCTGGCATTCCTAGAGGCTTTAGCAATGAACTGTGGAGAATGATAATCGGAGTGGAGTTCACCGACAGAGATAAAAACGGGGCGACCGATCGGGAGTTCGCGCCGGATAACATTCCCAACGCTAGGTCATCATCGCATTCGGAGCGACGTCAGGCCGCGATCGCCATTTTTGGCCAGCCTCCCGACGGACATAACTTCAACGCGGTACGATGGAGGAATCACGATGTCAGATGGGGCACATTTTTTGAGCATGATCCGCTGCTCGTCCAGGAAGTCATGTGGGACGTACATCAATATTCTTTTCAGTACGACTTAATAGCCGCGGACCGGTATTTCTGCGGAGCCGCTTGGCTCGTCGAAAATAGTGCCAGGCGAGCTCTAATCTCAAGAGTGGTGGGCACGGAAAATTGCTTATTCGTGGATGAATTCCCCTTGCGCGGCACTGGCATATCGTCCAGCGATGTCAACGAGCGACATGAAGCCTACAAGTACTTTGATCGGTTGATGGCTAGATGGCCGTCAGGTCCTGGCGATGCAGCACAGTCAACTGAGACCAACTTGGAGAGTGTTATCGCGCTTAGATTTTGTAGCTCATTCGTTCGGGCTTTTGGGCGACCACCTATCTTGCCAAAATTGCTACCTTGTCGCACAGACCTCAGGGGGTTATACCCCTACGGGAGATAGATCAAGCAGCGACATCTTCGTTTCAGTGCCCTTGCTCATCCTTACTTTTGTTTTTGTAATCCATGCATGCTTCCGACTGTCGTCATCGTCTGATTTGGTTTCACGTCGGTTTGTGACTCAGGCACTTAATATATTACAAGTATTACCCGGCAGCACGGTCCGAACGTCTGAACTCAATAATACCCGCTGCACTGCACATCTGGCGCCCCGCTGAACACTGTCAAGTCTTTCCTCTTACCTGTGTGCTCTCTAGCATTCATTCTCGTCTATCACTGACTCTTCTCTATGTATTCTCGTCGTGGTTTCCGTGTGCGTGACTTGCTCGCCGTCTTAGGTGTAATCGTCTCGTTTGTTGCTCCCGCCAACCCTCACATCTGTGTACGCTCAGTGACACATCTGGGTTATATGCCTGTTCAAGGGTGAGCATCTATCTATTCGGTTCCGAACTGTTATATAACATTATAATTCCAGATCCTACGTGGGTGGCTATGAACAGGCAATTTATGTTGCCCTTCATACTGCCACTACATGCGATCCCCCTGGTGGTGATAATGGCTCCAATGGGAGCGCGGTTTCTTATGGCTGTAATGTCTACAGGCCCGCGTTTCGGCCACCCACTACACGTCCTCTTAGCCTACGTGCGTCACCTTGTGGCCACACATCCTGTTTAGAACCTCTCGCCTTCTGCGGGCCAACTACTGCCATCTGCGGTACCAAAAATACCGCCTCGTGGCAAACCTCCGCCTTATGCGGCCCATTATATACCATCCATAATCGAACGCACGCCATCTGCGTCGCATCCACCGCCCTCTGCGGCAAGGTCTCGCTCGATACTCACCCTGATTGGCAACGATTTGCGACAACTGCGGTAGCTCGGGGTCATCAGGATTCCGACACACTGACATTTCCATTGCTCGCTGAGCATAAACGTTTGATGGCCATGGCATCCGCCTGCCGCGCGCTTGATGTCATCGAATATAGTATACTTTTCCATTTGGAGCTCTTACGAACTGAATCCTATATCTTGCCACTTTGCCACGGAAAGAGCACAGTAACTATGCTTTATTATAGAATGCTGCGCCACTTTCACACCCGCTCGCGCTTTCTTTTTATTGTATGTTGTCGTGCCTGTAGACTTTGGCAACGTCACAAGCTGTTAATTCCCTTGCATCTTTATACTCAATTGTTCATGTCTAACTCTTGCTCGGCCGCCGTGGCTTCTGAAACACACTCGCTCACGCCAACAGACTCAGATGTGCTTCACTCGGGCGGCGAACGAAGGGCAGGCCCAGGCCACATTGGCGGCGGTCATGGCCATACGTTCCAGGAAGATGATTTCATAGACTATATGATTGAGGATTATGCCGATAGGCTCAGGGAGGGCCCTTATACCTTCCACTCACACGTTGACACCGCAACTGCTGGGGAGCGTTGCGAACAAAACTCGACCCTGATACCTGCTTTGATGCCTTTGGAAGGTCTGGTCTCTAAACTCACTGTTGGTCAGGTCATCAGCTCCGCGAGGCAGCATGGTATAACATGGATGCACAGGCGTATTCATGTTGATTCTATGCGAGAGGCAATACGTGGACACTCGTGCCCACGGTGCTCTGACATGGTCACGCTATTCAAACCTGGCCGGCACAGAGTTGTTGATGAACATGAGGTTGTAAAAAACCTAGCGCCGAAGAAAAGAATCCGCGCACGTCCGATTAAGACTGTCGCAGATGCGGAAGAGAAAGAGACCCACAGTTACATTCCATGCGCAGCGCCGACTAAGGCCGCCGACTTTCCGCCGAAGCCTTGCACTGACGATGAGGTAGCTGAAATAATCACCGACTTCTGCAACAGTCAAACCCCAGACAAATTCGAAGAGGTCGGGTGTGCCGTATGTGGGCAACTCGTGCCTGTGGGCAGCGCGGATTTGTTGAACACCAGTCGCTTGAACGTGTCTTTGCTGTATCCAATGCCCGGATCCACCAGGAAAGAGCGAACGAGAGCTTCCCAACCAATCGAGGAGTTAACAGGCCCTATTCTCGATCCCGCTTGTAAGAGAATCTGTCACTCGTGTCGAGATGTGTTAAAGAAGGATAGATTGCCCATGAATGCGTTGGCGAATGGTATGTGGCTAGGAACTGTACCTCCTGCATTGCAAGGCTTAACGTACGCAGAGAGAGTGCTCATCGCTCGAGTGCGGCATAGCAAGTGCGTCGTCAAGGTTCAGTCTGGCATGTGGAAAACATGCGCAAATGCCATCACCTTTGCTAACCCGACATGGAGCGTATATAATACCCTGCCACCCTCTATCAAAGAAGTTGATGAAGTCCTAGCTTTTATTTATGTGGGGCATGTACAACCCTCAGACGGTGATCTACAGAAGACTCCTATGTTGGTTAGGCGATCCGCAGTGACCAAAGCTTTAGAGTGGTTAAAGTTGAACAATGAATATTACGCCGACCTAAACATATCTTACACTAACCTTGAAGCGTATCCTGAACATGGTTGCCCATTTGTGTATGATTTTTTTAAGAAAGATGATGTGAGAGATACTGAAGCTCTGCCTGCGAACGACCAGGGTGAGGAAGAGGGTACCAGCGACGGCTCGTGCCCGTTCGTCGTGCACGGCTTAATGGAAAGTGACATGCTTCCTGATTCCGGCGACAAGACGTGGAAAGAGATTAAAGCGACGGCCGTTCGTCATTTGGCGGATGGGGGCCATGTGATGGCGATAGGGCACGAACAGGACCCTGTATCGACCTTCGATAACCCGGGTTTGTACCCGCAGTTATTCCCGTGGCTCTTCCCATACGGCAAGGGCGGTCTTAGTCAGCCACACCATCACAAGGTTATTTCCAGTGCCACGAGGAAAAAATGGCTGCTAATGTATCACGATAAGCGATTTCAAACCGATAGTTTCTTCCCCTTGATCGCTTTAAACCAGGAGCAGATAAAGCAAAGCGGTGACGGGAGTCACGCAATGGTCAATAAGAAAGACTTTGCTGATATTAGTGATCGATTGCTGTCTCTGGACACAACGGTGCTAGAGAGTATGATAAGACGAATGGAAGGTGGGGAGCGCATTGAGAATCCCTCACAGGCTGAAAAATTATGCTTTAGAGTCATGAAAGACATTGACTTAGTTGGGAAGCACGTACAGGGTTCGTTCACCAGCAAGCGTTTTATGAGGAATGAAATCTGGTCTCTAATTGAATACCAAGGCGCGCCTTCATGGTTTATAACCTTCGCTCCTTCTGATGAGAGAAGCCCAATTTGCCTGTATTTTGCTGACACCGGCGAGACTTTCTCACCTGAAATTCTATCACAAGATGATCGCCGTCGTTTAATCGCGCGTAATCCTGTGGCTGGTGCGAAATTTTTCGACTTCATTGTAAAATCGTTCATCGCCAATGTGCTCGGTGTGGGAAGCGGTTGGCGTGGATTATATGGAGATACGTCAGCTTATTATGGAACCGTGGAACAACAGGGTAGACTGACCTTGCATCTGCATCTGCTTTTGTGGATACGCGGTGCGCTGACTCCGCAAGAGATCCGCACCAAAATAATGGACCCTGACGGAGTGTTTCAGACGGACATGGTGACATATCTCGAGGCTTGTCATCAAGGTGAGTTCTTGAATGGCGACAGAAACGCGGTTAGCAAATCCGTGGCTGCGGCTGAGGCACGGCCTGGTTACTTAGATCCGACTTTGACTATGGCAACACCGCCTCCCGCGCATTGTGGCAACGCTGAGTGCGAACGATGCGATAAGTGCGATGAATACTTGAAGTGGTGGCAGGAGACAGAGGAAGTTACCGATGACATTCTCCTAAAGTCGAATATGCACAAGTGCGAGATGAGATGCTGGACCAAAGGCGTTAGAATTTGCAAATCGCGGTTTCCTCGAGAAATCGTCCCGGTGACACTCGTGGACCAGGAAAGCGGTTTTTTGAGTATGAGGAAATGCGAGCCTGACATGAATACCTTCACGCGACCTTTGACTTACATGCTACGATGCAATTCCGACGTCACAAGCATGCTGTCTGGCACAGCGCTCAAAGCGGTGGTTGCGTACGTGACCGAGTATGTTACAAAGAGTGGCCTGAAAACATACCATATATTTGACGCTGTCAGAAACACCATCAACAAGAACGGCGAGATGTTAGGCGGTGATATAAAGCGTCACGAAGTAGCAAGGAAGTTAATGACAAAGATTGTTAACTCCTTGACAAGCAAGACTGAGATAGGCGCACCTTTGGCTGCGCTTTATCTGCTGAACAACCGAGACCATTATAAAAGTCATATCTTCAGGGCGTGCTACTGGAAAAACTACGTCAGGCATGTCATGAATTGCTTTAGTGAGGAGGCAAATGCTGACCTCGCAGATCTGGGCGATGGAGAGGCCGAAGAAAAAGTGACGTTGAAAAGGGTGGGAAATCGCTATGTGGGTTTGTCCTTTGTGCAGGATTATGAACACCGACCGTCGAAGTGGGAAAATATGAGCATGTACGATTGGATAAGACTGAGCGACAAAAAGCAGTTGTCCAAAAAAGAGCGCGCTTTGTATGAGGAAAGCGACCTTGACAGGACAGATGATTGCGATCAAGGGGCCGACGCTGACGATATCGATGGGAGTGATCAGGAAAGCGATTCCGGCAGTGATTCAAATCCAGGCGCCAACGGAGCTATTCACAGGTTTTTGCGTGGCCATCCACAAAGTGGCACGCATCGTGTCTGGGTTAATAAAGATGACGGATCAGTGGTTCCCAACTTTATAGGAGGACACCTACCGAGGCACAACCAGGGTGACAGGGAATACTACTGTGCTACTATGCTGACGTTTTTTAAGCCGTGGCGATCAGGGCAAGATCTAAAGGGATCGTCGGAAAATTGGGATGACGCTTTCAGCAAATATGAATTTTCTGACCGCTTCAGGCAGACAATGAAATTTTTCAACCTTAAATATGAATGTCTCGATAGTAGAGACGATTTTCATGCTCAGCGCAAGTATATGGAGAGTGGTATGCCACGAGGGAGTTGGTTCACCGAGTATCCAAGAGACGACGGTGGCGAAATAATTGACGATGACCAAATGGATGAGGTGGACGCTAATGAGATGCGACTCGAGTTCACCGAGCAGACCCCGAAAGGTGAGATGCATCGCGCGTTAGTAACCAGTAGAATGGCTGAGTGCAGACGGGTTTTACTCTCGTCAGGTTGGCTAGACTCATGCCCGGACGGCCCGATAAGCAACGAAAGTACGGACTTTAGGCCGAGCAGTCACCATAACCCTACATATTGGCAGGCAGCTGTACAAGCTAAAAAACAGGCTTTGTTGGCGGAGAGAGTGCAACATATGAAAAAGCCGATATTGCAGGAAAGCGGTGTGTCACGCGAACGACCCCCATTCCCTCGCGAGCAGCCGGAAGAAGAACTTGTACAGATCGTCGACAAAGATTGGATTGACGCGGCATTTGATCATACGGATCCAGTGAACACCGAGCGCATGTCAAGTATTGTGGCGTCGGCTGAACTAAACGAAGAGCAAGAAAGAGCTTTTCGTATAATAGCGACCCATGCATCAAAACCAAAAGAGGAAAGGCTACAGATGTATCTCGGTGGTATGGGTGGGACTGGGAAGACTAGGGTTATCGAGGCTCTCATTCAGTTTTTTCGTGACAGGAATGAACATCACAGATTCCTGGTGCTCGCTCCAACTGGTTCGGCTGCATCTTTATTGAACGGGTCGACGTATCACTCAATTCTAGGCATAAATGACATGACAGAGCAGCGAGGTCAGACTTGGAAAGAACAAGTCAACGTCCGCGCTTCGCTGGCAGGAGTGGAGTACATCTTCTTGGATGAGGTGTCGATGTTGAGCTGCAAAGATATGTACAGAATTAGCGCTTCCGCTGCAAGTGCTCTTGGCATCACAGATGAAGCATTCGGGGGTATGAACATGATTTTTGCGGGGGATTTTGCGCAACTTCCTCCAGTGCAAGGGAGTCCTCTGTACTCGAGTAGTGTCCAGACGCGGTTGGGAGGGACAGTCGATTATATGAAACAACAAGAGACAATAGGAAAGGCGCTTTGGCACCAGACGACAACGGTCGTGATACTTAGGCGCAACATGAGGCAACAAGAACAGACCCCTGATGATGCTAAATTGCGCACTGCATTGGAGAATATGAGATATAAGGCGTGTACCGACGAAGACATAGCTTTTTTGAGAACGAGGCGGGCAGGTCGTGGTCGAGGGCAACCGAGATTGGCAGCTAAACGATTTCGCAATGTTCCCATCATCACTGGCTTTAACTATCATAGAGATCAGATAAACGCGTTCGGAAGCGCAAGGTTTGCTAAAGAGACTAACCAGCAATTGCATTCGTTTTACTCGCGAGATACATTCAAGAGTAAGGATGCCGACGTTACGTCCAAAGATGTTCGCCGCCGGGAGAGGGGCACAGTCAACATGAGGCGTTCGTCGAATATAATTCCACGCGAGCAGCAGGAAGAATTGTGGGATCTGCCAGCTACCAGTACTAACCATGTCCCAGGGCGATTAGACATATGCAAGGGTATGCCTGTAATGCTCCGCCACAATGACGCGACCGAATGTTGCATCACCAAAGGGGCGGAAGCAACAGTGGAATATTGGCATTCGTCTATCGGCGTGCATGGAAAACCCGAGCTTGATACTTTGTTCGTGCGACTGAAGAACCCCTCCAGGGATGTGCAGATCGGAGATCTACCCGTGAATATAATCCCCGTCACGCGACGGGTGGATCAAGTGCCGGTCACTTTGATGAACGGCAAACGAATAACGATCTCGCGTGGCCAGGTACCTGTCATCGTGAACTTTGCCATGACAGATTATAACTCACAAGGAAGAACTCGGAAAGATAACGTGGTAGACTTACAAAACTGCCGCTCGCATCAAGCCTATTACACTGCTCTTTCCCGTAGCGCATCAGCTGCGGGAACGGTTATAGTTCAAGGATTTAGCAGCAGCATGGTACAGGGTGGTGCGGCTGGTTTCCTGCGACAGGAGTTTAGAGAATTGGAGCTGTTGAACGAGATTACGCGGCTTAGGTACGAGAAGAACCTGCCCAACTCTGTGCACGGCCATCTGAGACACACACTAATAGATAAGTATCGCCAACTGAAAGGCAATGATCACGTACCGGAGCAGTTGCATGATGCCATAAAATGGTCACGTTCGGATCCATTGAGGCAGAAAGACACAGCGGAAGTAACTGCTTGGCGTCTGTTGGATCCTCCAACTAAGAAGAGAAAAGCGGTCGGCGATGGCGAACCTGTGAAAAAGAAACCTAAGGGAAATTTTGTTGCTGCGCTCGGGGCCCAACAGCCATTGAAGAGAAAAGCGGGGGAGATGATTGACGCTGATGAAAAAAAAGGGGCTGCCAACACCCCCCGGAAGAAAAAACGTGTGGCACTGGACAGTATCGACCAATCGCTGGCACTGCCGGGTTTACGTTGGGACTCCGAGAACTGGAGTTGCTGCTACGACTCCATGTTCACGGTGTTATACAATATCTGGGCTTCCCGTCCCGCACAGTGGACTACCACATTCAGAAGATGGAACCCGACCATGAGAGAACTAAGCGGTCAGTTTCGGAAGTTTACTAACGGACGTATTGACATGACCACGGCCCGCGATAGAGTGAGATTGATGTTGCATGCCGAAGATCCAGTATCATTTCCGTATGGAGCGACGGGAGGGGATATGACCCAATTGATGATCACGGCTGCTGCTGCTCGCGAAGACTTGCAAGTCAGGAAGCGATTTTGTGTGAGCTGTGGTTGGGAATCTTCTAGACAGGCAATGGCAAGTTATGTCGTTCACTGTGTGGATAGAAGTGAGCAGGGCAGGAGGTCGACGTCAGAGTGGTTCGAAATTGACAGAATGCACGGCCACGACACCGTATGCCAGTGCGGTGGTGAGGTTGACGAAGAGCGGTCATTCACTAGGCCGTTGGACATGTTGATGTTCACTTGGAATGGAATTGAAGTCGATATCGACCAGTACATTGTTGTGCCAAATGGTCTTCGCTCGCGTAAGTTATTTCTCAGGGGCGTGATTTACAAGGCAAATTACCACTTCACTGCGCGATTGTTTGACACAGCGGGTAACTCTTGGTACCATGACGGCATGGTTACTGGAGAGGAATGTATAGCGGAGGGTAGTATCGTCGATTTGGATGAAGAGACGTTGTCGACGAACTCCATTGTCGCGATATACAGTAAAACTTGAAAGTTATGCAAATTCTGGAGTATCCCGTACCCGCCGAGACGTCATACATAGCACAGGGCTGATCATATTCCAACTGTGTCTCTGACGACACTCGAGAGACAGATGTTGGGTACCATGTTCTATTGGAATCGAGCAACCAAGAGATGTCATGCGAGGGACTACCAAAGACATCGAACGCAGTCGCATCACTGTCCGAGAACGAACCACGTGGAAATATGATGGTTTTGTGACGTGACCATCGGGCCGGTCCGGACACGTGGCCAGCGCTGCCACCTTTGCACAAAGATGGGACGAGTTCCCCGCCATTTATTGGCCTTCGCCCAGCAAGTATAGAATTGAAGAGAGCTCAGAGTGACCTTCAGTCGCTATTGAAGTGAAACTGTATCAGCAAGAAAAAAGCTCAAAGACGGTGGTCGTAAGACAAGACGCGATCGGAGTTCCGGACAACTTGATCTACGACTGCCATCGGCTCTCTACCCAATCACGCGTCCCTGGATTTACACCAAATGGCCGCTCTGAAGGCAGTTTCCAGATGCATGGAGCGCATTGCGCCCTTGCGACTCGCAGAGAAATGGGATAATGTTAGCAGTTCAACATCCATAGACTGAGTCGCTCAGTGCTAAACTAGTTCTGCTGGCAGGTTGGCATTCTTCTAGGTGTGCAGCGCTATGTCAAGCATATGTCGAATATGCGCATCTAACATATCCGCTTTGTCGAAAGAATCGCCTGTGCAAAGACCGAATGCGAACCGTGTCCTCTTAACGATCGAGTGCGTGTCGACAAACCCTCACTGAACACATCGCTCATGCCCAACGCCCAGTCTCACCACTGCAGTACTAAAAGAGTCGCTGTCTACGCCGACGTCGGTCATCGTTACTTACCATCCAACTCTCTTCAAGCCCCTGTCATCCCTTACCATGGCGAACCCACTTCAGGCCTCCCTCCTTCAGTGCGCGGCGCACGGCATTTCAGTGTACAGCCCGCATACATCGTGCGATGCTATTCTAGGCGGTGTAAATGATTGGCTTGCAGAGGGTGTGACCGGAGGCTCAGAAAACAGCACCGTAGACATTCTGGAGGAGAAGAAGTTGGATCCGGCTGGCTGGTTGGAGGGCGGAAGGGGAAGGGTTGTGACGCTCGACAAGCCCATTCCGATGCGCGAGCTGGAGGCTCGGATCAAGCAACATCTGGGTCTTGCAATGAGTATGTATCATGATCATCAATTCCTGCCCGCATCCCTGCCCAAACGTCCCTGCAAGCAGCCACGCTCAATTTCATTCCGCTGATTCCGTTTACCTTTCTTACCCCGCAGTCCAAGTCGGCTACCCGGTGGCATCTGCGCGCACGTCTACATCTGAGATGGCGGTCCAGACCGTAGCTATTTGCGCCGGGTCGGGCGGGGACATGCTTCTGGGCCACGAAGCTGATGTTTACTTCACCGGCGAGATGTCACACGTAAGTCATCCCCCCTCCCCGCGTCCTGTTTCTCCCGAATTGCCAAGTTACTCAGCACTGACTCGGGCGGATGATCATATCTACTTCTCTACAGCACGAAGTCCTGGCGGCGGTTGCTGCGGGTAAGGTGGTTATCCTCTGTAAGTTTAGGTTGTGTTCATCTATGAAATTAATTTGCGGGGGCTGGACGCTGGCTGACCCTTTCTCCTGTTCCCATGCAGGTGGTCACTCGAACACCGAGCGCGGCTACCTCCCCGTGCTCGCTTCGCGTCTCCGGGACGAGCTGCGACTTCTCAAGGGCCAAGGCACCGACTCCGACGCGGGAGCGCATTTGGAAGTGCACGTCAGCACCGCAGATCATGACCCCTTGCAGTTCGTCTGAAGCAGGCAGTCCCCGGCCATCTAAATCGGCCGGCGCGCGACGGCGCGGTCAGGTGCTCGCGCTCCTGTGATCCTGCAGTGGACTTTGGAGGGATTGGTGGCAGAATCAAGGATTAACCTGTCGCACGAGACCGCGTGATGAGATTGAGTTTTTGCCTCCGTGCGGGGAGGCGCCCAGGGTGTCGCTGCGCCCCCGCAGAAGGCGCGATGGCAGAATGCGGGGCAAACTGGGCCCTGCAGCGTCCACGAGACCCCAGCGGCGTGATTGAGTTTTTGCCTCCGAAACGCCTGCAGCCCAGTGCCAGGAACGTGCTTCCCCGCAGGACACGCGCTGCAGAGATACGCGCCCGATATGCAACAGGGTCTGCAGAGTATTACGCTAGTGACGTTTGACGTGTGACAGATGGCCAGTGTGCCCACCTGCGCACACCGACATCTGCGCCTCGTACCTGATCACCGGTCGCGAACAGTGCGAGCGTGGGTGCATCTGTCTGGATGTAAGGCGGTTATGCCCGGCGCTGGGTGGATGGGGAGATGATCTCGAGTGTATAGGCTGTAGCTAATCCCGGGCGATCAGAAGGGGCTAATCCACCTGCCCTCGCACCCTCTGCCGTCGTTTTCGTCTTGGCTGATCTCATCCCTGGCTGGGCCCTATGATGCCGCCCAATCCCAGCCCGACATGCGTTCGTGCCCCATCGCCGGGGCACGTCACGTCACTCGCGCAGAACCCGCTGGAAGCCCCACAGGCTGCGCGAGCGATCGCGCGATGTGATAGTGGACGCCACTGATAGATACGGCGGACGATTTGGCGAGCTTGCGCGACGCAGCAGCCTTGTTCTCCCCGTGGAATACGGGGATGAAATCGCGGAAGGTCCACGCAGAAGTCGCCCACTGTGCTGGGCACTATGTGCATTGTCCTGATTGCAGACTGTGACACTTCGATTGCACACTTTCCGCACAATCATCAGCACCCAACAGATTCCTATATGCTGTACGTACAGATTACACCATCGCCCTGGCTGTGGGGCGGGGTCGCGTCGATACAGGGCTACAGGCGTCACGACGCCCACGCTTTGCGGGAACCCACTGCGCGGACATTACTATGACGAGGTGGCTCCGACGCTGCGAGCGGCAGCCATTCGGGGAAGCGGGGCCTAAGCCGCTGTGACACGGTGCTGATGGAACGCAGCGGAACGCGCGTGAAGGGGGATCCAGCCTCTCCTTCACGGTTCCGTTGGGGCGGGGTGTCCCAGAAGCGGGGTCGGCAATCGAGGGACGCCGGCGTGCAGATACTCAGTATGGCGGCGTGACAGGCTTCGCAGTAAATCGGTATCGTTTTTGCAAACCTCGAAACTCGAAACTCGGAGCCAGAGGGGCGATATGATATCACGCAGGGGACGTCGATCTGCGGGGCCCCTAACTTGGAGTCCTCGAGGCGGGTGCGGGAACCGAGCGATATCGATATTGGCCCCGGGTGGTGGCATGTTTGAAACCCGCCAATTCAAATATACAGCCTCGGCCATAGCAGGGCCCCGAATCGTGCGTGACCCAGGGCTACAGGAAAAATTTACAGAGATGCGGTGGAGGATTCGCAGATAATGTTTGAGGGACACGGCTTAGGCTGACTGGAGCGCACCCGCACCCGCATTTAATCGATTTAGGTATTATGCAGGGGGGACACGATCTGGGTGCCTTGAATCAAATTTTCATTTAGCGAGCCAGATATGTACAGTCGGATTGCATTCTGGGATGTAGACACGCCAAGCGCGAGGGCCCTAGGCACCGAGCGCAGTGATGTGCGGTGCGCGCTGTGATTTGAGACATGGACGTCCCAATACGGTTCTCTGAAGTGGCCTCGCTTTACGGGGGCCTGCGCCATTGACTGTGCGAGAAGCGCAAGTGCTCATTGATGGCAGCAGTGGGGGTCCCCTATGTTTTCTGCAGAGAACAGAAGCCGCCGAGGCCCCAGCGCGAGAACAGTGGATGTTCAAAGCTTTTTCTCGGCGGAGATTAATGGTATGTCGCAGCCCTGCGAATGTGATCAAGCTTCAGGCTTGGCCAGCTCCCGCTACCGAGAAGTAGTGCGAATAATAGCGATTTTTTGCACCGCGATACGGGGCTCTGGAGCAGCTAACCTGAAAAAAACAACACACATTGCTCGAGAACCCTCGAAGAAGAGAAGAGGGGTCACGATGTCATCCTCGAGCCCGAAATCATCATCAGGGACTAGAGCACTGGATCGAGCGCACGGACGCTGTGCAGGGTTCTGAGATCAAAGCGTAGATCAAGACGGCCGGGACCGTGTTGAGAGGCCATGGTGTCCTCTTGTATTCGCTAAGCGCTATGATCCGTGGCAGAGATTCGCCAGCGTGCTAGGCGGGTGGCACTGGGGCGAGAACGTCGCAGCCGAGTCGGGGCGCCGAATTTTGCGGCGACCTGAAATCAGATAACAGATCTCGAATTCGATGTTCCGAAAAAAAGTTTTCTCGACGTCGACGCGGCGGAATTGAAAAGAGCACAAGGGCGAAAAGATGCCCCTTCCATCATAGCGTGAGGCTATCATGATGTGGTAACACCAGAAAGCGAATCAGAACGACGCGAAGTTGGGGTCACAGAGAAACCGATGGCATAGGGAAAATGTGAATCAGACGAATACGACGCGTTCGCGAGAACAAGAGGCCTAGCATGTGTTCGTGTCACTCCAAAGTCGACGAACATTCTCAAATCAAATGTCGGTCACGTGCCAGTTGGCGACGCGCGTTTCGGAAGCCGGATATCCACATCCGGTCTCGCCAACCAACCGCGACGACGACGACAACGACGACGACAACGATCTTCAGCGCCATGTCGAACGCTGCCTCGACAGAGCTCAGCATGCGCCACCTCCCTGAACCATCATTCGCCAACTCGGACACGAGCTTCTCCTTCCAGATCCCCCACGGCCACGCGGATCTCCTCGCCGACGAGGACGACTTCCTGCGCGACGACACCCTGAGCTTCGACACGCCTGGGCGCACCGCACGAGCAGCCGACGGCGACGCGCCGCTAACGCTGGCCATGCTCACGCCGAAGCCACCCTCGCCTGTCAGGAATACGCGAGCGACCGCGCGAACGCCCGCGCGCGCATCGCCGGCAAAGGCCACAGCTGGATTGGGGAACGAAGTCGTGCAGCGGAGAACAAGGGCGTTGGAGCTGCGAGATGAGAGTGGGAGTGGGAGCGCGGCGGTGGGATCGCCGGTGAACCCCAAGCGCTACGCCGCGCTCAAAGCGGGCGTCGAGTTCCTGCTTGCGGACGCGCTGGAGGACGACATCCGCGCGCCGCAGCCGTCCCTTGATATGGCACCGCTACGCGAAGAAGAAGACGCGCCCGCACAGAGCCTAGAGCCGGTTGAGAGTGCGAACCCCAACCCGCACGCCCTGTCCCTGTCCCCCCGCGCAAACCTCGCCCAGCCCACACGCACAAGAGCCAAGAAACATGTTCGTCATCTATGACATCGTTCCCCACCCCTCAATCTAACAAATTTACTATTCCTCAGACAGTCACAGACGGCGGAATCACGAAGAGAGTTCCGCCCCTGCGCCCTTCTGTCGGTCCCAGCGCGCACCCAGCAGCAGCTATTTCCAGCACGGCAGCCACCAATATCCCAACCGCTATTCCAGGCGCACGCAAGCCCCTGTCGAAGCCGGCTGGACCCACCGGCGCCTCGAGGCCCACCCCGAATCTTGCCAACCCAAAACTCAACTCAAAGCCAAAGCCTGGCGACGCAGCAATGATCCGCCCGGGGGACCACATCGCGCCGACATATATTCAGTCGGGGTCTGGTGGCGCGGCCGAGAGGCTTTTGCAATATGGCCAATCATTAATCGATAGCAGCAATGCAAACCCTATTCCGTGCGTGAACTTTCGCGTCCATCTCAGTTCGCGTTCGGGCGGCGCTGATGTGCTGCCGGTTATTTTGGTGCAGGGATGGCGGTGCCGAGGCGGCCTACGACCAATCGGCGCATGCGAATCTGAATAGCGACAGCAATGCAGACCCTGGTGGATTGGAGTAGGTGCCTGCTTGGCGATCGCGAGATGCTTTCACTTACTTTTTGCTTTTGCTTTTGCTTTCGCTAGGCTCAGAGCAGCTGACGAGGACATCGAGATGGGCGCGGAGATCGCGTCTCCGCCGCCGCCGCCATCTGGCACGAACGTGTACGATGCAGCGCCAGCTCCGTCGGACGAGCGCGCCCCCGACCTCGAACACCAACACCAACACGAACCCACACAGGAACCGCTCACGCTCTCGCAGATCTCGCCACAGAAGCCTCGCGCCACCGCCGCCGCCGCTGCCGGGCCGTCGACGCGGAAACGGCGCGCCGACGCGGGCGACGAGGCGCGCCAGAGCAAGCGCGGGAAGCCGACCCCCGCCGCCGAGAAGGAGCAGGAGAGGCCGGTGCGCATGACGCGCAGCCGTGCGCGCGCGCCGCTGTCTACGTCCGGCCCCGCGTCGTCTTCCTCGTCGCGCGCAGGGCCCTCGACGCGAGCGACGCGGGCCAAGCCGGCGTCGACAGCAGATGGGGCGAAGGGGGCACCGAGAGTCGGAGCGGGCGATAGCAGGAGTGCGCGGAGGGAGGGTCGCGCAGGGCTTGGACAGGGTCGGCCTGCGCGCTCCCAGGCTAGCACGGTGCGTCGTCTTTTGTGCGCTCGTCTCGTTTCCCTGTTTCCGTCCTTCGTGTCGCGGTTTACCCGTTTATCCTGCGCATATCGCGTGCCCTGTTTCGTTTCTCGTTCTCGCGCCGTCGTTTATGCATCCGCTCGCGGTGCTGTCGCCGCTGTTTACCCGTTTACCCTGCGTATCTCCTGCTGTGCGCGGCATCTCCCTGCCCTGTTTCTTCTTCGCGCGTCGTTTACCCGTTTACCCTGCCGTCCCCTCGTATCGCTGCTGTGCACCCCTGTTTCTCATTTTCGCGGCTTCGTCTATGCCGAGTTCGTTCACGCGCTGACATGAGTGCCACTATCTTGTCGCGCGTCGTTTACCCGTTTACCCTGCCCATACCCATTCATACCATACTTTATCGCTGCTGTGCTCCCCGGTTTCCCATCTTCGCGCCGTCGTTTACGCAAAGTTCGTTCGCGCGCTGACACGTACTGTGTGTTTTTTTTGCAGGTGCCTGGGCCTGCGCCGCGATCTGCCAGCGCCACCACGACCACGGCCCCGTCCGCGTTCACGTTCCACACCGCCGCGCGGGCCGCGTCCTCCACATCCTCCTCGCAACCCTCCGCCAACGCCACCTCATCCGCCACCCAGCCACAACCTTCCGCAGCGGACCTCCGCGCGCAGGAGCGCGCGAAAGCGGCCGTGCCAGACTTCGCGGCGCGCCACGCGGCGGCGCTGGCCCAGTCGCAGACGTTCCGCGCGGCGCACGCCCCCGCGCCGACCGTCCCGCACGCGCCTGCGCTCAGCACGACCGCGCGCGCGAAGGAGAGGGAGGCGTTCGATGCGGGGGTAAGGGCGCGCGAGGCGGAGGCGGAGAGGGCGAAGGAGGAAGCGCGAAGAATAAGAGAAGAAGAGGAGGAAAAGGAGATGAGGGAGGCGAGAAGGAGGGCGGTGCCGCGCGCGCATGGGGTGCCGGAGTGGTATGCGGACGCGCCGAAGCGGGCGGGCCGGGAGGGGGAGCGGGAGGGGCAGGCGTAGGCGGGTCGCCCGATTCGTCGATGCGCGGGCGCGTCGATGGGTTAGGGTCTGCGTGGGCTCGGGGCCTAGTCTGGGAGGGGGTTTGATTCTGGTTCTGGTTCCGCACGCGTGCTGGGTGCCAGACAGAGTTGCGAGTTGCTTTGCGAGCATGTACGTTCCTGATCACCATGCCATGTCCGTTTTCGTCTGCACAGCCCGTTCTTCTCGTTCGGGGTTCGGGGAGGGTGGGCTTCACGTCCTCCGCATTTCGGGCGCGCGCCATTCAGTCGTCGAAGCGTTATGGCCCTCTCGACGCCGCTGAAGTGAGGCGGCTCCTCGGCGGGCCAGGCACGCTCCGCTGAGCACGGGAGGTTCTGGTTCTGGTTCTGGTTAGTGTCTGCATGACACGGCGTCGGCCGTCGGCGGGGAATGCGGGAGTTTGCGAGCTTAGGCAAGCAGCTGGGTACCCTGCCAGTTCGAGGGCTTTTCGTCGGACGTCGGCGAGGGGCATAGGATGAAACGCGTGACGCGCTGAGTTTGCGAGCGCATATGCTCTTCAGGGCATATTGCTTATGCTTATACTTATGCTTATGTGTTGGGCGTGATATCGATATGCACATCGATATTCCGAGTCGTGATGCGGGATTCTAACGAACAAAGCAAATGTGCATTCGAGCATAAGCAGGCGTAGCGTAAGCGTAGCCTCAGGGTCTGTTTATTTGTGATTGAATTTGCGTGGCTGAGTCGTGATTCCAGCAAACAAAGCAGCTGAACATTCGAGAACAACAAGCGTAAGCGTAGCGTCAGGGTCTGCGCCAAGCGCGCATGTTTATTTGTGATTTAAATTTGCATGTCCCGAGTCGCGATTCAACAAACAAAGCAGCTGTGCATTCAGAACAAGCAGGCGTAAGCTTAACCCTCAGGGTCTGCTGCGTTGTGCCAAGCGCTCATATGCACTGTGATGCGATATCCCGAGTCGCACTCGATAACAAAGCACATAAGCTCGCGTCGAGGGCACTGCTTATGCGTATGCCTGTGTGACTCATGCATATGGTGCGGCGGGTGCCGTTATCCCACCTCTCGAACTCTATGGGATCGCACGCAAGGGTTGTGATTACAATTGCGCTGACCTGCTGCAATTATGCGTGCTATCAGGCGACTACCTTCTTGGAAGGATGAGCAAGCGACAGCGGCCGGGGTTGCCATTATTGATAGAGTTCGGATTAGATTGTCAGTGCAGGGTGCCCTGTCGCGTCGAGGGTGCGCTATCGCCTCGGGCGCGCCACGGCTTGTGCGTGGCTTGGCTGTGGAGTTTGATTGTCCTTGCCATTTTGAATGGTGAGCGATAGCAGAATGTATGCGCGCGGATGATGCAGATTCGGGCTGGGATGGTGTGTTGGCGCGGCCGGCTGCGCACGAGGCGCTTAGCCAGCAGCATCATAGGCCATCAACGCAGAACTGGTGTCATCGGGCGGAAACGACAGCATGCGCGTGAATCAGCCGCCCACAGCACTCGGGCACAGCGCGCCCAAGGAAGACGCAGCGTGCGCGATATGCTTTGTATTGCGCTGATGAATATTATTTTGAATATATGGAGCAGCTTGGACGCGATCGTGACGCACCCGCCATGCCCACGGCGCGCGCGGCCGAGATGCCGCTGAATGCAGCTCACAAAGCAGCATCGCCCGCACAAAGGATATCATCCACCAAGCTACAGCCCGCGGCGGAGATACATACGCCCCCCAGCTGACGCGCACGAGCAGACGCGCGCCTGGGACACAGCTGGTGCCCAGTGCCGGCGCCCACCTGCCCTCGCTCGCAGTAGAGAGAGAAGTGCTCGACGCGCCGGCAGCACTCGCGCGCGCCATATCGGGCGAGATCGCATCGATCCGATCGCAAAAGAAATAACCCCAAAACGGGTGCGTGACCGTGACGACCCCCGCGGCGGATCGGGGCCCCCCATCTGCCCGACCCGATGCGCGAGATCGATCTGCGGGGGGTGGCGTCAGCGGGCCCTGTAGCGAGCTCACGTAAGGGTGTTGTGTTTTGCGGGGGCTTCCTCTTCCGGCTCGCAGCTCGCTCACGCAGATATAAAGCGCCAGGAATGACTCCACTCACCATCCCGCACCACCCAGCCCAGTCGCATCCAGCCACCCGCACCTGACTCACCCACCCCGCAATGTGCACCTCGTCCTCGACCTGTGTTTCCTCGTCCGCATCCTGCGCCTCGCCGATGCCCGCCTTCTCCAATGGCACGCCCGTCTGCACACGCGACACATCAGCCTCGTCCACCGACGCCTACGCCGCGCCCGTGAACTGCAGCTCCCCGCAATGCTGCCACTGCGGCTGGCGCGGGAGCCACTCGCCGACGTGCCCCTTCAAGCGCCGCTGAGCGCTGACTTCGTGCGTCCCTCCTCCTTCTCATCTCCAATCGCATATGCTAACATACCCTCGATCACTCAGTGTCTACGTTCGATCGGCCATGCTGCCCACCGCATCCATACCCATACCCCCGCTCGCTCTCGCCGCTCTGCGCATTGTACACTATACCATCACACATCACCATCATCGCACCAGACCTCGACCATCGCGGCACCCGCTGCCCATACTCATCACCGCACCACACCACTCGCCCACACACTCGCCCACCGCACTGCCCCGGGCTGCTGCGCGCCACGCCAGCGCACGCGCACGCGCTGTTAGACTGCTGTACCACCACCGTGTAGGATGCGGAGACGGACTCGGACGCTGCTATGATTATCGCACACTGTATCGCTGTACCACCGTTTGTTGAATGTTCTGCTAGCTAATACCACATTTCTTGATTACCCTGCGCGTGCTGTGCTGTGTGGTTATGGTTCGCTTCCTGCTTCCCCTTCCATTGAGCATGAGCTAGTGTGCATGTGCATTCCATACTCGCCGTCGACTTTGACTAGCGCAGATGAGGTTCTGCGAGCAGAGCCCGCGTTAGCTCGCATTGCCCGCTAGTCTGATGACCAGCCAGCTCTGCACCCGCACGCATCGCACTAATTGCCCAAATCCCAGAATATCTCGCAATATCCATTTGAAACGGGGTGGAGCAGCCAGCCCCTTGGCGACGCGCGCCGCGCGTCTTGTGACCTGCTGCACCCGCGCCGATGCGGTCTAGCGCGGACGCGGACGCGGAATGCATTTGAAATGCAATGCAGAACTCTGAACGTCAAAGTCAAAGTCGCTCGCGGGCCCGGCGCGGGCGATCCCGTTCCGCCCCCCCTTTCTTCCCTCGAATTCATCTGCGCTGCATTTCCGTCTCTGCCCCAACTCCGCGGCGCGTTCTCTGTCGTTCTGCATCCCACACTCATATCCCCGTCCCCGTCCCCCGTCGCGCAACGTTCGTCCCGTGTGCCCCCTCTTGGCGCTGCGATCCGAGGCGATAACCATGACCGCACCCACACACGGGCTCGGCTGGGGATTTTTGCCTTTGCCTTTTCGTTTGCCTTTGCGTGCCTGGATCAGGATCATTAATGAATATATTATATTAATTATGATCTGATTAAATTGCTGGCTCGGCGTGGGCTCGGCGTGGGTTGGGTCGGGGAGATTGGTATGGGAGATTGGGATGGGAGATTGCGTCGGGCGTTGCGTCATGCTATCTAATCGCGGCGCTCGGGCCGCGAATATTGCTGTGGTATTATTGTCGGTTTCGCGTCGTCGGAATGGTGATGAGCTGCGGTTGCCATGCGGGGCTCGGTGCGCCGGGCATGGGCAATGGGTATGTCTGTTATTGTTATACGTATGCTGCATCCATTATGATCGCTATGATATGATTGTTTTTTTTCTTTCTTCTCGCAAGCCCTAACCCACCCCAACCGCCGAAGACAGCGCGGCCCGAGCGCCGGCGATGGCACCCAGGCACGCCCACGCCGTCGGGGCAAGTCCATTTCGGGCCCAGTCGCGTCCCGGATTGGCAGGCGGGAAACGGGCGAGCGTCCTCGCCCCCTCCAGATACCCCATGGCACCGTCCCGTCCCATCTGCATCAGGGTCGCGCCGCGTTTAGCCGCGGGTCAGGCGGCGGTCAAGTGCCCTTCTGCGCTGATGTTCTGTTGTCCATATGCATTGCGCGCAGGCTTAGGCTATGAGCATACGGGCTGGCCGTGACAGCGCTGGCAGCTTCGTTAACCTACCGTGAACACTGGACCCTGCTTGCGATTGCAGCCCGTAGGCTTGTCAGCTGCCCTCTGTGTACCCTGAGCGCCGCGCGGGGTGCTCAGCTGACCGCCCACGGCGAAGGAGGGGATGGATGGTGCGACGTCCGACCCCAGCGCGCGCGCTACCTCTTCACGCATGGGAATTTTGCGCATACACAGGGCCAACAGCTGGACGAGGGACGCGGGCAGACTTTCATGGTGCAGCGGCTCGAGGCTACGATGGTGAGTTCTCCTCTGGTGTTTGGAGGTGCAGAGCGGTGCGGTCGCGCGGATCGAGGCTGGCTGATTGCGTTGTGTCGCGCAGCGTTGAACGTTGAGCAGGGGCGGGCGGCGCGAAATTGCGTTGCGGGTGCGCTTGCGCTTCCATGTCTCATTGCGCGTCACCAGCCGTCGCCGTGACCCGCCTCTTATCTTCTTCGGGGATTTGGCGGGGCACGCAGTGGCTTACGTCGTCCGCCATCCGCTCCCTTTTCATATTGATATTGTTGTTGTTCTACGCTGACTGCCGCGGTCCTCAATTCAGTAGCTGCCACTCGCAGGCGAGATACACGTTCTGTGCTCTTGAATTACTTCATCACTGCCCCATGAATGCACGACACCTATCCCCAACACAATCTCTACTCGCTTGCATACGAACTGACTGCCGCGGTCCTCAAATCAGCGCCGCGGTCACAGGCGGGACGCACGTTCTGCGCGATAGCCATCTGGCGCGCGAGTCTGGCGTTATCCCCGGATATGCGACACCCCAACGCGACACCCAACTCAATCTGAGCTTGCTCCTTTATGCACTTGCATATAGTCTTCGTGTCTGCGCCGAGCAGGGGTCGCCAGTACGTAGCGTCTGCGCAACTGGGCTGCGCGTCGTCACCTCGTCTGCTCTTATCTTCTTCGGGCTTTTGGTAGGGGCGTCGTCCGCCCCATTATGCTATCGATGCTCTTCTGGTTCGAATTAGTGTTTTTGGCGTCGGCACAGGCCTGGAGGCACACCTCTGTCGTCATACCCCTTGGATACCCTGCCTATCCCCAACCTAATCTGCGCTCGCTTATTCGGGGTATTGGCGGGGGGACCTGCGCCTCGCGCCCCCCGCTCTCGCTTCCATCGATACGACTCTTCTGGGCTCGAATTAGCTTCGTTGCGCGGGACGCACGTTCTGCGCGGCCACGTCGTCGCTGTGCCCCCTGGATACGCACACCTAATCCCAACTCAATCTTGTGCGCATACATACAGTCCCTTTATCCACTGCATCTCAAACCGAACGAGGATAAAGCAGTCCACGTACTAATTGTACGCCACGACTAACAACAGCAATTATTACGACGACGACGACAACCCCGCAGACCACCATCCTCGGTTTCCCTTCTTGTTCCTCCAGAGAACCGCTTGTGCTGATACTGCCTCCCTAGATGGAATAATGGTCAACGCCACGTCCGCTGCGCGGACGCAAGCCACTCATCTCCGCTTTACGGCTGTACGCCCCCCTTGCCATCCCCGAGGATGACTGATGGACGGGCGCTGATCCCGTGGCGGCGAGCAGGGGCTCAAGCTGTAGCTCGGGCACCACTGGTGCCCCGTTTCTCGCTGTGCCCTCTTTTGCCGCGTTCTTGGGGCCTGCATTGCGTGGCGCGTCTGCCGCGCCCTGCCGTCCAAGTCGTCACGCGCGCCATCGCGTCATATCACCCTCTGATGCCCCACGCCCAGCACGACGCGCCGGCTCTGTGGATCAGCTGCAGAAGGACATCTAGGGCACCCACATCGCACCGCAGGGAAGCCAGGTGCGCTGCTGCTTCTGTGACTTGGAGCCACTCTGATCCAGCCGTGGCGCGCCCGCGAACCCTAACCTAACCACGGACATTCCGGGCAGCGCGTCGTGCCTCCCTATCATGCACGTGCCGATTGGCGATCTGATTGGCCACGCTAGCCGGGGGCGTGTCGTCTGCCATGATCCTGTTCGCGCAGCCCGCATGTCTCATAGCCCATCACCTTAAACCCTTATTCTTTTATCTCGGCCCCATGACCGTTCATCTTATCGCGTTTCAGGAGGTTTCAGGCCGTGCTTCTTTGATCTGCGTTCTCCTCATCCGCATGCTGCGCTCGCACCCGGGATGCTCCTCAGTGCAGCAATGCATCTCTGCCATCGCGCGTCGGTCCTCCTGCTCGACGCACCGATCGTGGCGAACCCGACTTGAAAGATGCAGCGCACGCGGCGCGCGCTGGCGATCGCGCACAACGGGCTCGCGGGGCGGCAGCAAGGAGAAGTGCGAAGGGTGTTTTCGGGAAAGAACATACAGGGGGCTCAGGACTCAGGTCGTGGTGCGCAGCGTTCATTTCGGCTGTGTGCTGCCCAGCTCCGTTCCGCGTCGTTTCCTGACATGACATGTCAGACATGTTGTGTCGGCGCGGGACGGCGGCGTGCTTGGGCAGCTGTGCTGCCTTTTCTGTCGAATTCCCGGCATGTACTTACGTCTCAGCCTAATGACAGACGCGCACGCCGCGTGAGAGCCCTGTGACCGTGACTCTTACGCATTATAACATAGGTCAGGGTAAGTGCGCCCTTCTGTGAAGCAAGCAAGTGCGCACGTCCTCAAGGCGCAGGACAAAGGAGTTCCTGTCCGCTGATGCGATCTCAGAAGGTCGAAACCTGAATGCAAACGTTGAATGCAATGACGCTCGTAATATTTACGTTTCCTCGAAACCTTGACAGACATGCATAAGAAACCGGCGAGGGAAAGGCAGATACCTCTTCCAGCTCCCCCGGCCTCCTAGTCCCTGTGCTTCCTTGCTTTGTGAAGGGTGCCTTGCTGCTCTCTCAGCGCTGCGATTGGCCCCCCTGGTAAACTGGTGTTATGTAAATTCATCAAATGCGACTGCGCAGGCACGCACGCGACGCGGATTCAGACGCGCACAGACACACATGTGCAGAAGCTCAAGTACTGCATATGCCTGTGCCAGCGAGATTGGGTGCTTGGGCAATAAGGTTGGACGGCGCGCCGACAGATCCGGCCTCGGGCTCCGATCTACATGTAGGTTGCGCGCCAGTGACAATGACAGGCGCATGGCGTGACGTCCATCTATCTGCTGATCGATCGCGGCGCATTGTCCTATCTGGGGGTTCAGCTGGTATTTTTACCTCAGTTTCCGAGCGGTGCTTTCGGTGCGTCGACGAGCGCGGTGAGTGACGCGGATAGCCGTCGCTGCGAGAGGGGCCACGACCTCGGTGGGATCTCATCTCGCCCGGATCTTAGCGAAGCCGCAAACACGCCTCTCGTCGTATCGCTTTGCGTAAGGAGCGAACATCTGAATAGTCTCTGACAGTCGCTGACATTGAATTCCAAGTCTCTGCTCGGGAACTGCCAGATGTCCATGATCGCTGCCCAGATGCTTCCGTCTCGCCTTCTAGCCTTTCGAGCTTGCCTTCAACCATCCGACGGTCGACGAGGCGTGCTGCCCGACGTCACGCTGCCCGAAACCAGGTACGCGCGTCAGCCAATCGGAAGTATATTGGAGAGCCAAGAGCGCCGAGGCGCACATGCTCCTCTCGCTGACTGCATTGATAATGATTTGCTTCCACTGTGCCCGATTTCGCGCTCCCGAGGTGGTGGATGCGCAATCGGGAGGCCTGTGTCAGCGCGCTCTAGGTCGTGTGCCCGTGTGAAGGTTGCGAGGGTGCTCGGTCCCGTGGGTGTCGGGCGCCTCGCAGCACTGTTAATCAAGCGGGTCATCTGCGCCTCGTAATGGGGTGCACATGATGCTGTTGAATAGCATCGAACACAGGGGAGCGCGTGCGTGCGAGCCTCGGACGCGAAGAGGGGGGTGGGGCCGAAAGGTGCGTTTGAATGGGTGGCGTCGCCATATCGTCCTCGACTCCTCGGGATTTGCGCACTTTGTGGCCCTCGCGGGAGCTGTGTAACCTTGAATGCTCACGCACGATTTGCGCCTACCGAGAGTTTGGCGCTGCATCGATCGAAGAACGTGAGCGTCTATGGCCTAGCACAGGATTTAAATGCGATCATGAATTTATATCGAAGGCTTCGTTAATTAAGACTCGGAAGTTGTTTGTCACCGAGCGTGCCAGGGTCAAGTTGTTGGCCTCGTAAATTCCACTTGAGCAGCCAAGGAGCGGTAGGTAGGCGCAAACGATGCCAATGAGGGGATGAGGAATATTCTAGCACCGCTGAATATTGAGCCTACCGGTCGCAGAATTGTTTGCCGATTCGAGTGGCTGACGGACGCCCGAGAGTATCTTCAAGAGTGGACATTCGGTCATCGTTTGCGATGAGGAGGCAGATCCCCAGGATAAGAGATGGTCACAATAACCATCAAGTATTGTTTCGAGGGTGGGTTACAGGATCTGAGATGCGGTGCGCTCCACTGGCGACTTTCCAGGCGAAACACTGTGACTAGAGGTTATCGTGGCGGGTAGCGTAATTGACCTGGATCAGCGGTATCCCGATAAAGCAGTGTCTTGAATAGTGTGACAAGATAATAGCGTTTTTGGACTATCTGTGACAGAACGTTAGCGCCTGCAGATTAGGAGATAAGCTAATAATGCGCACTCTAGATTCGCGAGCAGGGGGGGATTAGCTGTGTTCGGCGGCGGCACACGGGTAGCGTGCACCCTTCGCCAACTTTCTGAGAGTTCGGCTCGCCGCGAGCCGTCGCCATCCGCGGAGAAGACATGCTCTTGGTAAAGCATGGGCAGGCAGCCGGACCTGAGAGAACCCCTGTGGTCAGGGCGCATACGCACTGCTTCTGTCGCTTATCAAAAGCCTCGGCCGGATGTGGAGCTATTGCGCTGCTCAGAGTTGACGGTTTCAGGGATCGGCATGTCGTTGCGATACCTTTTTGCGCCGTCGCGCATATCGGCGAGTGCTCTCGACAACTCTGTTTGGAACGCTGAGTGTCGCTGTATCCGGGATGCACGACCGCTGGGTCAGCTGTCCGCTTGGTCAGCTGTGTCGAGACTTGGCAAGGCTGCCCACAAATTGCGCGATATCCAAGTCGGGATTAGATAGTCTGTCCGGGAAGGTTGGTTTATACTTTGAGATCGACAGCGTCAGATTGACGCATGCTTCGCAAAGACAATGGCATTCAGATTCTGCGTCATAAGTGAGGTCAACATAAAGGCTGAATTCGAGGGGCGTGTGTGGGGATCACTTAGACCCTGATATCAAGCATGCACTGCTTCGAGCGGCAACCGAACAGCGCAATTATGCCAGTAGAAATCAACCAGATGGCTTCAACTGGCCGGCGCAGCACTCGCTAATCATTCAGTCTACTTCTGGATGTTGTCAGTTTCGAGATTTGCGGTGCACAGCATCACCAAGCCCGGCGACCGGTCTATTGTTTGATGCCTCGAGGGGAGCAAAACAAACAGTGGCACGGGCTGTTAAACGCTTAAACAGCTGGGAGAGCCACAGATATACAATCAGCTTCAGCAAACTTCAGCAAGAATCAGAGCAGGGTTGCAATACTCGCCAGCAGACGCCGCGCTAAAACCCTCGGAAATTGTGGTCTGACGAAGAGTTATCTTCTCCTGACAAGAATAACAGTAATTATCTGCCAGTGGCCCCATTTCTGATTATAACAGTAGTTTGGAATCCTGCCAAACTATGACATTAGCCGATAAAATCACAAGCGCTTTATAACCATGGTCTGCGGGATAGACACAACCGCAGGTCAACGCGTCTGTCAAGATAGACCAAGTCACCGGGCTCGAGCAAGCCCAATAGGCGCCCAGCTGCTGTGTGCCGATGAAATAAATGAGGCGGATTGGACATGTAGGCAAGGCGCACGAGACCCATTCGGAGGAGTCGGCGCGCACAAAAAGCATCGGTGACCACGAACGCCGCATGACATTGCCCCCATTGCTAGCCCACCAGAGCCTTCCCGCAGCGTCGTTTCGCATGAAGGGTCGAACTTTGAAATACAGGCCTCCCCTGGCCGATCCGCATCGTCTAGATTTACTTTTAGATGTGGACAGTTTCAGGTGTTGACAGGCCGTAGATCCTGGGAAATCCGTAAGCATGTCCGCAAGGAAGTATAAGCACGGGTACTATCAGCTGGTCGGCCAGCTGAGGACTCCGCACGCCTACGCCTCGGCAACTTATGCCAGATAGCGTGGATTGCGGTCGGCGATTTCTGATAAGACGACGGAGCGGAAGGTCAGCCAAGTCACACCTGGTCACTATAGCATCAAAGCAGCGTTCTGACGTGCAAAAAAATCCCTGCAGGAGGTATTATACTGTGCTCGTTTCTAGGATTAAGGCTATCAGCATACCACATACCGAAAATCGGGTTTCACACGTGCCTCGATGTGGGTTGATCACGAGAGCATTCGCATTGCCCAAGTCTCCGTCTGCGATTGGGCGAAGGGTATACGACAGAAGAATAGCAGCCAATCGGGGGGGTATTAGTCCAGCTAGGGTCGCCAAGAGGTTCGAGAGGCACTAGACTTGGCCATTGTGAGAATGAAATGTTATGGATAGGTGATATGGAGGGCATGGGGCAAACAACAGCAATGAGAGTAGAGGGAAAAGACAAGAGAGGTATCGGCCTCTGTAGTTGACTTCAACGCGAACATACGTACGATGACGCAGTCAAGGAACGCTGGCTCAGCCTGGCTGGACCTTAGGCACGCGAATGCTCTAATCGTCGGCAAAGGAACCGGAAATAATATTTTCAATCTCAGCAACCCAATTGACATCTCAGATCTCAGCCGCAACTTCAAAATACACCCCATCCTCAATGCCTCATCATTTTCACTTGAATCTCTACTACTAAGCATCTCTGTTAAATTGATTGAGAGCTCTAGTATCTCATCGTCATTCTATCTTGCAGGGAATACCTTCTGGTCCATACCCATAAGTTGGAGCCTACAGCACACACTACTTCTTCGAGCATGATCCTGGCTACTATTTTTCCACCTCACCTATAGCGACTTTGACGAACAAGGCTAAACAGACATTGATTATACATATAGCAGTCAAATGAAAGCTCGAATGCTTCAAGTTGATGTTGGTGACCAGACAGGCACACATATCTGCAAATTCTCGCCCCATCTCAAAAGGTCCGATTCTTAGACGTGCCCGTGTGATAACAGAACATTGGGCCCATGGATAGCGTAGAGGCCCTCGATAGAGTAGATTTTTAAGAGTCGATGAATAGTTTTCATAGCTCTTCCAACTTCTGCGCTCCGGGAAATGGCTCCTTGTGGGCTACACCTATTACTACAAATGGTGGCGCAAAAATTGCGTCAGCTGCTCGAAGCAGAGGGGCTACAAATTTAAAGAGACAATATGCAAGACACCGAGTGGTGCCCCTATGATCTCAATGACAAGAAGGAGCGAATAACTTTAATCCAAAGATGCATAGCTTTTGACGTGTCCATTTCTTTCGGCCTCCCGATATCTGTGCCAGTCAAGCCTTGATCAGGCGTCAGCTTTCAGGGGGATTCGAGTTTCAGAGATGCTATAGATTTACGGATGGAAAGAACTGCAAATGTCGAATTCTGATTCGAGATCTCCGTCAGGGCCGTTTACAATCCGGAGGGAGGAGTACTTACGTTTCTTACTTGACTATCTGTAGGTATGCAACCGCAAAAGTGCGTAAGCAAGGCTTGAAAAGCACACATAAAATTGTGCAGGGCAATTTTTTTGCGCCAACAATCCAGTCTGTTGGCCTCAATCCTAGAAAGACATATCAATGGAAAAACAAATCAAGACGGACGTACATACACATGTAAGGCGTCCCTTGTAACACAATTTGCCATGCCATCCAAAATATTACATATGACGTTGACAGTCTTTGCACCGCAAGTAACCCGCCCGGAGATCACAGCTGAGCAGCATGAGGTAAATCAGTCAAGGCGGAGACGATTCAAGTGTAGCTTAAGATCACACAAATAGTTCGTAAATCAGTAACAGAAGAATGAAGGTGATCCGCGATGCTCAACATCGATATCGAGGCCAACCGCAAGCTACCATGCAAAGAAATGCAGTTACACGTCTGCACGACCCTTGCCCTGATTACCCGCCGGCGAATGTATGAAAATTTACTGTCAGTATGCTATCGCGAGATACGCCAGCAACGCGGGTCGGTTGTCCCCGTGCGCGAACTCCAGCTGGATGGAGTATGAGGTAAATCAGTCGGGGCGAGATGAAATACCCACGAGCCAGCCCGACTATCGGTTACTTATGGCGATATTGCAACTCGGATGAATAGGATGGTAGCCAGGTAGATCAGGTTCTACGAGGGCTCTGAGCGAGTATATTGACATGCGACTGATGGGTGTTCTTGCAAGCATTGACCACTTGCCGCGAGATCAAGAATACCCCAACCGTGCGAAACATGACAGTACAGTTCACACTACTCGGGTGTATCCGATGACAATAGGTCGTCTACACGGGGCTATCTGTGTCGCATCGGGAGCGCTCAGCAGATGTGGAAATCGCAGAGACTTCACGGGCCGCCCTTTCCGAGTAGATCCTGGCATTGCGAAAATCGCCTAGGTGCTCGGAGCGGACAGAGTCGGCAGCTGCAAGTGACACCTTTTCGCTCGGAGGAAGAGAAGGCCAGTGATTCCGAGTGAGAGTTCGCAGAACTTGTCCGTGTTGACCGAGCGGAGATGAATGCTGAGGAGGAAATCACCGTGGGCTGCTAAGGGGTCCCCCTCCGTCACAGATAAGTCCATGTCACGCCCGCGAGACGAGTAGAGCGTCCGCTCGTGCCATCACGGCCGGGCCACTGCAAATGGGATGGGGATGGCAATCGTCTTGCATTGTCAGGCGTGGACATCATACTTGTCTCCGCAATAACAGACGCACCACAGTTCTGGCGTTAGTTCTGATGATGGCTGTACCAGGCAAATCGCGTGAACCTAGCGTAGCGGCGGGTATAGCGAGGCGGGACGCCACACACATGAAAGCAGGCTCGCGGGAGAAGCCTCGCTTTCTATGCTTGACGTATTGTCATTCAAAGATTGTCATTGGACCCCTCGAAGGGAGATAAGATCACCGTTCCACGTGCATAAGAGGCAGGTGCAGCTTGCTGTCGACCTCGGTGCGTTTAGAGAGATAAACGTTTTACTATCTTACCGTCCATCCGGGCCCATCTCACCTGGAAGATCACAAGGCAAGATCATCATCGGGCGGCGTTTCGCCCACTTGCTCCCACTTCCGAGCGATGAATGAAGAGCCCAGCATTTCCGTCGTTCCGAGCTGGAATGTCCCACGACAGAGCAGGCAACTGAGGACGTGGGCAGAGATTTCTGAGATTACCTTCTGCCTTCGTTCCTTCTGATCAACGGGCGGAAGCTTTTTTTTTTGAGTAGCAGGTGCATCGATATCAGGAACAATATTGCCGGGCAGTAGAGCTGTAACAAGATGTGCCTTGAGACATTATTCTCGAGGCCACGCGTTCCGTCCGGAGGAGATCGGATGTCATCAGTGTTGTCCGGTGTCCAGCGAGAAGGCTCAGAGGAAACCACACGACAGTTCAGGAAATTCAGACGTCAGTGAGAGATATAGAGAGATGATGGCAAGAGGCTAGACGTGGCGGCCCGAGACAGTGCCTTGTTCCGATGAGAAATCACGTGCCGTTTCCCCACAGTTTGAAATGAAATTAAATGCCATCGCGGACGCGCTGGCAGTCGTGGAGCTCGGTCGTGGCCTCTGGGTGATATAAATCTTTGACATCCATCTATCCGTCATCTAACCTTCCATCTGTACTTTCCACTATGTCTTTAACCAAGGTCGATGACTCGATGTGGAATCACTCCCAACGTACCACAGCATGAGTGGCGCGTCATGTGGTGCGTAGTACATTGTCAATTGGGACGGGTGCAGAGCGCCATCGCTGATAGCAAGATCGCCGTGTTGTGGCCTTCAAGCTTCAGGAAATAGACCGTCATTGTCGGTGAAGAACACGCAGACAACCCCGGCCAGTCGCGAGCGTGTGTCCGATGAGCGCCAAGTATCGTCATCGCTCGCAGATCATGATGCTGGGGCGATATTCAGGTTTTGTAATGGGGGTGAGACAAGCTTAAGGACGTACTTGTGAGACATTTACTTCTTTGTTTCTTTGAGCTGCGACGACATTCTTGTTTTCATATACCAAAGGCTCATCATCGGAGGTGAGTGCTCCTTGAATTCTCTCTATTAAAAACGCAAACTGAAAGCCTTTCATAGGCGACTCAATTCTCAGACTTGAAAGGCAAAGTCTGTAAGACCACACCTACGTAGTCTGACCAACCCTTCGGATGGATAACCTCTTCCAGGCGCCAAAGAGGCGATTAGTGGCAGTGTCCAAAAATTAGTAAGATATATGGCCCAGTTCAAATTATACCTGCCCCTCGTCTCAGACATCTTACTGCCGTGCATAAGCAGACTGGACGACTTCGATGGATCTAAGCAACAGAGACGCCGCAAGCGTAGTGCCCGCGCGTTTCTCAGGGTGAGTTATTGGTACGGACAGAGCGCGGGACCATACGTCTGTCTCATCAATCAGCCCTATCCACCTTTGTGCCAACTTTCATTTCCTTCTTTCTTCTGTTGGCGTAGGACTGACTGACGAGCGGGCACAGCTCGGGAATTCATCGGAGGTCCGCGCTCATTTAAATCCCATCCGATATCGATATGAATATTTCTATCACGCGTACGGTTGCCGAGGAGGATCAGGTCTGTTTTGAAATCCACGCGCCGACTATTGGGCAGGCAGTGACGCGCTTCATGATCTGCACGCCAGAGAGAAGGGAGAGCTTTCAGGCTGAACTATTCCACCTAGCGTATTCCGATCAGAACTCAAAATCGGAACTCAACAGTCAAAATCCTATTGGACAACCTTTCAAAATCGTGTGCGGGGGCGTGTCAATGAGCTTGATACATTGTGTCTCGGTGATATCGCCCGGTACTTGAGTTTGCATTTCGTGTACGCCGGCTGGAAGAACTTGATGTTGACGCCCTGCCAGCGCCGAGGAAGCTCAGTAGTGTCAAGAATGACAAGCACCTTGCAGACGGACAACTGATTGACGTTTTGAGGGTAGGAAGGCGCTGAGCCAACAGACCTAGACACGCAAAATACAAGATCAAGAATAATCAAGAAATAGAATATGATAAGGGCCGACATCAATGTGCCCTCGTGTATAGGTTACGCGTCGCCATCTTCGCCCGGAGGTGGAGCTCGTCGAGGGGCATCAATCGACAATGACGTCCTTCGCGCGCAGGTCGTTTTTTGGGAGCGAAATCTCCTACAGACGACGGGGATCAGTATTGGGTTCTACCAGGCACGGCAAGGGAGTTAAAAGTTAAGTCTAAATGGCAAAAGGAGTTAGAAACGAAGATACGAGACATGAATAGGAAAGGCGCACCCCATTTATGCTATGCGGCTAGAAAGGCCAAAGCCCCTATTCTATCCATCAAGGAGCCGAAAGTTGCGAGGTTCCGCCATAGGATCTGCGACGCAGATTCAGAATTTGGTGGGCGAGGTTGAAATTGAGCCAAATAACATCACGAGTTCCGGGAGGGGGGCGTACAAGCAAGCAATGCGAGAGAAAACCATTCAGAGGCTCGATGACGGCTCGTGTCAAAAGAGGCCAGGCTGTTCTATGCTGTTCTCTACATCCCAGCACGACGCGATAGTCGGATCTCAAGCCACCAGCGAGACACAACTTAACAAATGGACCCCCAATACGCAGCGTAGGCAAGATCTTTGAACGACAGCCTCGTGTACGCGGGAGAATGGCAATACCGCATGGACAGCAGCGCGGATAGACGCAGAGAGGCGATGAACGCGGGTCTTCCTGTACAGGCTTACATCCTAAGAGGGGACTTCGTGCTGTAGAGGATCATGCGCCTGTGCCAGTGCATCATAACTTAACGACATTCGGGAGAAACTGAACGCGGGGCAGGGGTTGATTACTCACGCGTGACATCGGTCTGGACCACCATCTCAGATTGGATGTGGACGCATATGATGCCCGGTAGACAAATTGGACTGCGGGGTAAGAAAGGTAAACGGAATCAGCGGAAAGTCTTGATGCAGGGACGGACGGGCAGGGATGCAGTCGGGAGTTACAGTAATGATGAGACATACTTTGTGCAAGAATGAGGTTTGATCCGAGCCTCTAACTCGGGCATCGCAGTAGGCTTGTCAAGCTCCATGACCATGCACCTTCCGCCTTCCCGCCACTTCTCTAGAACTTTCGCATAGCAGTTTTCTGAGCCTCCGGTCACACCATCCGCGGGTCAGTCGTGCCGAGAATGGTATCGCAAGATGTGTCAGGGCTGTACATGGAAATGCATTGTACCGCGTCTTGGAGGAGAGGCGCCTGGAGCGGGTTCGCCGCGGTGAAGGATGAGAGCAGCATGAAGAGGGTCAGAAGATAGGCAATGCTGACAATGTCGGCGTGAAATGTGATTCTTTTAGCACTGAAGTGGTGTCTGCAAAAGCAGGGTGCTTGGTGTGACATGTCAGTACTACGCATTACATCGTTAAGAGTACGCAGTTCGCGTTCTGTCTTTACAAAGGGTACTCCGTGTTCAGTGGAAGGATTATGTTAAGTGCTCATCTTCGATATATGCTCTAGGTAGCGTATTGCACACCTAGAAGAACGACAACCTGCCAGCACATCCGCTCAGCTCAGACATAGCCCATTGTAAAGGTTGGATTACGGGCACTGTTCCACATCTCTGCAAGACGGAGAGGTACGATGATAATACGCTGCAGGCATCTGGAGAAACTACTTTCAGAGCTGCCAGTTTGATCATCGAATGCAGAGTTGGTGATGACGGTTTGCCGTGGCAGATGTTGGATAAATTACCTTTTTTGGCCTCCGAGTCAGCTCAGTGCCCTCGTCCTGGCCAGAATTAGGTGGGCTACCTTGTTTACCTCGGAGAGAAAGGCTTGATGGAGCAGAGCAGTTAACAGTCGAAGAAATATCGAACGATGGGCGTAGATGACGAGCAAGAGCCAAATTGCAAAGTCAGCCTCGTAATATGTATTGAAGTATGTATATTTGCGTGCCTGTTCAAATCCATTATGTCCATTACAAACACCAGTGCGAGTTTTAAGTAGATTTCAAGGTCTGCCTGATGAAAATTTTACTTATGCTAGCACTTCGAAAGAACCTAGCGCCCGTACGCACAGTAGTGGCAAGGGAAAGCAAAGAGATGTGACGCGTTCAGAGGCCCAGCTTTGCTTATATCTTGTGGCATGGTCGGATTAAAATTAGATAAGACTACTCTCTTTCAACAACATCATCCAATCCTCGTCTACACTACTGCCGATATGAATCTCCGCGTCTTCCGCGCGCATGCCTCCGGACCCCCAGATATCTGCTTCTAGAGTTTCCGCGTAGAGTTGCTGAAGAGGATCTTCAAATGCAGGCGCATTCGAGAAATCCTGAGAGACGTTCTGATCCAGAGGCAAGCTTCCAGGCGGTGGCAAGAGCGAATAGTCAGACGCCGCCATGTCTGAAATAAACGACGGCATATCTGAGTCCACTCTTGTCAAAGGTGTGTTCAGCGATCGGAAAATATCATCAAAATTTGTTTCAGCGGTGGGCACAGGCCTTGCTACCTCTGGTAGAGGAGGGAAGAGAGAGATGTGTTCCATAAGCGATGGGTGCATGTCCATTTGCAACGAAGTTTTCGTAGATTGATGAATGCCTCGGTCATCATCGAATGCATCATGGGTCGTCGGCAGCTCAGTCGACAAGCTTGTTGCAGCAGATGTCGGGAGCGCCACACCAGGTGGTCTATGCCTGCCAAGCGGGACTCGAGACTGACCGCTGAATAAGGCGAGTTCATCTGTCTCTTGATATGCGTATTCGTTTGCCTGCAAATTTGGATTGGATGGATCGCCGCCGCCGCCGCCATTTTGCTGGCTGAATAGTTTCGATGCCTTCCACTGCAATTTGCGCAGGATGTCCTAGAGAATACTCATCAGTTGGCTTATATGCATTCGGCTGTATGACATTCATTAACCGTACCCTCCCGGTTCGTATACGAGATGAGACCGTGGCTCCGTTTTCAAACAACTCGACCGCAATAGCCAGCTCAGCGAATGCGGCGGGTGCCATGCTCGACGATGACGCTCTGGTAACAATCAACCCGGTAATCATCTGAGCAGGCATAATTAGCCAGGATACTACACAGCCAGAACAATAAAAATTCACCGAGGCGGAGAACAGATGGGCCCATAGCGTCCACCATCTGGAATGGATGATGTCAGTTTGCATACGGCCAAGCGCGGGTGTCAACAAACCTGCTATAGATATCAGGAAACCTCTTGAAATATTTGGATAAGGATCGTATGACAGCTGATGCACATCTAGCAGCCGCTAAAAATGATGTTGCATGGGGGCTAAGGAGAGGGTTGCCAGGATGATCCAAAAGTGCCCGTGCGAAGTAGTTCTTATGGATGTATAACAGAGTGATGGAGCGCACCATGGAAAGGTAACTCCCTTTCATGTATGCATTGAGGCCAATTTCATCATCGTCCTTGTGCAAGAATATATCCAAAGCTGGCGGTAATGGCATCTCGCGGACCTTTCGGTCAAACTCCAGGATTGTCTTGTAATTGAAGGACTTGGCAGCGAGACTCACTTCAATATAGGATCCAAAAATGTTCTTGTTGAACGTGTATCTCCAGTTCCAATCTGTAGGGACCTATTAGAAACTGTTTCGTGATGGAATCGGCCGAACTTGCAACATACATTGGGCCTCTGAGTCGGCGTCACTCCCTATCTTTGGGAGAGCACAATCCACGTACGAAAGTCCTATCGCAGGTGGCCGCCCTAGTGAAAAGCTCTATGAGAGGATGAGTAAGTCAGGCGAGGCCGTTTTATCATCAGGCGCACGTGAAACATGTCTGCCGAATATAGCTCCCAAAACAAGGCCCTGCGCCATTCAGCTGTCTTCTCGTCCATGTTCCATTGGCCAGGATCACGATCTGAGGAGTGTGAGCATAAGTACCTCACAAGGCGAACGTCACATACGCATTCCTATCTGGATTGAAAGCATCATCAGCGACGCGAATCAGAATCCCGGCTACTACATCTACCAACACTTTGCGCTACTTTGGAGCCAACAGATGTGAGCATCCAGATGCTATCCTGGGTATATCCTTGGACGGAGTTGCTACAATAGTAGGACAAGAGCAAGATGGCCTGAACGGTCTCAACCATGGGAGAGTCAAATATAGAGCGTAGAGCTATTGCTGCGCGAGCGCACTGATGATACTGTTCTGCTTCATCGTTGAACGCCGGTAGAGTTAAGTCCACGAGTCCGCCTAGGGAGAATATCGAGAACAGAACGGACATTTTGTGCGGTGAGACGTCCGTGGCGGCAACAGCCTGAGGTCCCCATTTGTCTCGTTCGTCCTTGGCTGCGTAGATGGGGGTGAAAAAGTTCTGAATGAGTTCTTCCCTCTGGATTGGCCGAGAAAGCCACGATCCCTGCTCCAAAAATGTTTCACAGAGGTTCAATGCGCGAGGTCGAGGAGGAAGAGACAGAAACAGCAAGGTCATCGCCTCGTTGGATGTTTTGGGCCCAGCTGTGTTTCGACTGCCCATGGGAAACATGGACGCAAGGCTGTGCAACAGATGTGGCATCGCCTGCATTTTGATACCGTCCCATTTAGGCTCTGTTGCCGCCTGAGATATATTATTGAATCGGAGGTAAACATAACTAGAAATTGCAAGGAAAACTTACGGAAAGTAAGGTCTGTGATCCGAGAATGAATAATAGAAGTCTAAGATACAAAAGTATATTGGCCCACCTCTGTTGCAGCGGACACCCCCAAATACCTAGACTCGCCTCCGTCACCGATTGTAAGCGTCCCAAAGGCGTCCACAGGCACGGCTAATGGATCGTCAGAGACTTCTAGCTCAATTGATGACTGCTTTTGGCCACCATATTTGACCAAGAGCAATTCGTCCCGGAGAAGAGGATGTTCCTCTAGAGATACACTGGATTGGACAAGTGCTAAAGCGACCTCGAGCTGCTGAATGCGCTCGCTCATAAGGGATATCTGATGTTGCAGTTCTTCTTTTTCTGTATAAATCAGTCTACGACGAGTGAGACTCATGTGCATATCATGAAACTGCGAGTAATAACAGACAGACCTTGAGTCTTGACCGTTCGCGAGGCTGCCGTGAGGGCATAGGGCCTGGCATCCTCTGCGCACACACGATCCGCAAGGTAGTTTCTGGCAAGGGTTCAGTTTCACTACATTTTATATTTAGGGGTATCTACCTTGTCGCATCTCAATTTTAGTCTTTTGCATTCGACGCAGGAAAGCTCTCCGCGAGCCCGTCTCAGCTCGATCTCCTCTTCTGTAGTGAGTCTACGAGAGCTGCGTTTATGAGCACCGGTTTCCCGAGGACCAGAGCTCATCGATTCGTCCATTTAAATCGGCTGATATTGGTCTTGGATTGTCAGCGCTTCCCGCTGATTGATGAGCAAATTTGTCTAGATTTACAAGCAGTCGCATGTCGCTAACCAGTAATTCCGGGTATCACAGTCGTAAGATGGTGTAAAGAAAATAAAGAGGCAAGCTTCCAAACCAGAAAAGAGCTGGCACGACAGCGAGCAACAGAGAAAAGTCGAAACAGCCAGCAATTGCCAGTAATCCCGATAATTCATTGGTTCATCATGACTGTCGGCGGAGTTTGAAAGTAGCGTTGCCATGTGATACTTTCCGACGCCCAACACCAATGCCATGACTCTTTTGGGGGCCCCGCCTGACAACATGAACTCCATCGTACGTATTTTACATATACAGTGCAGTTTTGAAGCGTTGTACATTGATTGCACACTCAAATCCTAGTATTGGAACAAAGCCATGCGTCCATCCTTCGCAGCCAGCTCCTTTTGCCTCTGCTGACGCTTGTTTATAAGATCCTTCAGCTGCCGCTCTTTCTTTTCTTTATCCTCCTTCTTCAGTCGATATTCCTCTGTTTCTGGCTTGCACTTGGTGCCGCAGCTGTCACAGCGAGAGCCGGAACCGTACGATTCAAAGTGGTTAGGGTACTTGCCGCAAAGGCCATCGCTAGCTGGAAGAGCCTGGAAAGCCGCTTGGGCATCTGAAACTTCACCCTCGAGGGCCTTGATGGCGTCATCTTCGTCATCTACATGCCCAGCGCTCTGTGCATTGCGTTTTTTCTGTTTTTTTCCTGCTTTACCCCCAGTCGCGATCGGCCGGGGCCCCGTCTTAGAGGGATCCAGCCCAAAGATGTCTCCAAGATCTTGCGAGAGATACTTTGTCTCGAAGCGGGACTTCCCGCATCCATATGCCTGCCTGGCCGCCGATATCTTAATGACGTCCTCCACACCCAACTTCATTCCTTCCTGCAGAGTCAGTGAATCTTCGCGCGTACAGACTGCCTGATACGCCCCCGGGAGCCACTCGACGATCCCGTATCTACGTCCGAGGACGATCTTGTCAACAGGAACAGCATTTGCGGTAAGGTTATCGATAGCAAGAAGCTTAATGCTTTCGAACTCCCATTTCGCGGCAAGGTGGAGAATTGATGTCCACTGAGGCGTGGTCTTCTCCGTGGGGCGGCGGAAGTTCCTAATCAGGATTCATCAGTATCCGCGCATTCGGCAGAGGTATAGGCACGACATGCTCACTCGGGATACAGAATGGCTAGAAACTCGTCAAAGTCGCTGCAGCTGACGTCGGGCAAGACTAATGGATTATTGGCATCTGTTCCTTGTGAGCCTTCGAGGATGGAGCGGAAGTAGCTTGAGTCGCGCTCGAAGAAATAGCGATGCACGTTATAGAGTTTCCCTTCGATCTGAAAACGGTCTTCGGGTCAGGCTGATATACACATGAGTACAACATGCAAAGATATACCAAGAAGATCAAGTTCCCATCCCTGAAGTAGTAACGCGAGTGTTTTTGCTCCGCGAATTCCAACCCATGGCTTTGAACCGTAGGCGTTTCAAGCTCTGCGAGATCCAGCGGAGACGAGGCAAGAGAGCTCCGCAATGACTGGAGAGAGGGGCTTGGTGGGGCAGACGTGAGGATCGAAGACATAGTGGATGTACTCGTGTAAGGTAAGTAAGCGCTGGGACAGCATTATCACCTCATGTTCGAGTACTGTTGAGTGCCCTCGGTCCGTTATGTCCACCGCGTCATGGCCATGATCATCCGAAATGAGTCTCTCTGAACGTGCTTCAGGTGTTCTCTTATTGTGTAACGTAATACTTGTTTGAGCACTGTAGCAGTTAAGAAGTTTGACCAGCCAAGCACACAGAAGGTCACACTCGGAGTTGAGGATGTTGAGGCGTCAGGGAAAGTGCCATTTCGGGCCCAGCGATGTCTAGAAATGGCAGGGGAAGACAGGAGGCGGGTCAATTGAGTGCCGGCGGCTGTGTACTTCGCCAGGTCCCGCTATTGTCTCATCGTACCCCACTGAATTCTAACTCGGCTCATCGACAATGGCAGATTCAGACAGCATCTCGACGCCGCCTGCGCATTCCGATGCACTCCTCGTCTCATTCCCCGCGCCCAAGGTGCTCTTGCTTACGCTTAACAGGCCCAAGCAGCTAAACGCAATGAGCCCCGCGCTCGAAGCGGATATGTATAATGTACTGAGATGGTTTGAAAGCGAACCAGGCCTATGGTGAGTACTTGCTTTTGGCAGATAATATTGGCAGAATGTGTTCTAGAGATCCGAATATGAGACTGCGTCTCTGGGTTGCGGCTCTGCTGACATTATATGTGGGCACCCAACCACCTAACACCCATACTTGCCCTTGTTAGGGTCTGTGCATACCTTATCCTGGAAACTGACGGATCTCCTTGGTATATAGGGTCGTCATCGTCACTGGCGCGGGTCGAGCGTTCTGTGCGGGGGCCGATCTCAAAGCGTGAGTCTTCCGTCATCTTCTTTCGTTCCACCAAACATATACCCTTCTACATATCTCATCTATGATAATCTATGATACACCTTGGTCCCTGGATATGGTCCCTACGATTCGCTACCTCACCCTGTGCATCTACTTATGCCGCTGCGCCGCTACATACAGTTCCTGTACCCGTATTCCGCCGCCCCATTTAATGTACCTGCCCTACTTCTCTTGACAGCAATGAGAAGATCATACATGCTGAAAATATTTCCCCAGATGGAATAGTGACCAAGGAAATGCAACGCGCTACCAATCTGAGGGCATCGCGGCGAACATCCACGGTTTTGGGGCACTCTCGCGGCGTTGGACGGGATCTAAGCCCATCATCGCTGCCGTTAACGGGCTGTAGGTGCCTTCCTCCGTCTCGTCATTCCCCCCTTTCCTAGTGCTGATGTTGTGGGTAGGGCGCTGGGCGGCGGGAGCGAGATGGTGCTAAACTGCGACCTAGTGGTGGCGAGTGAGAAGGCCGCGTTCGGGCTGCCAGAGGTGAAGCGTGGAGTAGTTGCGTTCCAGGGAGGTGCGTGCTCCGTTATCTATTCACGGGTTCCATGCTCGGACCTGGTACCTTGTCCTTGGGGCTCTGTGCTTGTGTGACGTGTCCCCTTGCGCCCCTGTGCGCACTTTCATTTCGCGTGCCATCGCGTCATAGCAGCTCTCCTCTGTCCGATCATCAGATGTCCATTGAGCACATATCGTGACGCGTCAACTCGCGTTGGCGTGCACGGATTGGCTGGCCCGTATAGTCGCGCGGTATTAGCCTCATCACGGACTTGCCAGACTGCGATCGTCGCCATCCCTATCATTCATGTGTTATCATTTATTGACCTCGAAGCTAATTTGCGCTGCGGTATACTACAGGGATCCCCCGATTGGCCAAGATAGCCGGACACCAGGTGCGTGCGAGTCTGTCCCATCCTTATCATAATCCTATCCCGATGTCTCCATAGCACATCACTTGAAACCCTTATTGCCTTATCTCAGTCTCATGGACACTCCATCTTATCTACGTTTCAGTCCCAACCCCTAATCGCCGTCATCCACGTGCTGAGCTAACTCTCATTCACAGCTCGCATCGGAGATGCTCTTGACAGGCGCGACAATCTCCGCCGCCGACGCTGCCACACGCTACCGCTTCGTCAACCGCGTCGTCCCGCCCGCAGACGTGCTCCCCGCCGCGCTCTCTTTAGCTGCAGCCATCGTGGCGAATTCGCCCGACGCAGTGCAGTGCACGAAACGCGCGCTGATGATCGCGCAGGGGACGGGCTTCGAGGGCGCGGTGCAGGCCCACGCGTGGAGCGAGGAGACGCGGAGGGTTTTCCAAGGGGAGAATATTCAGGAGGGCCTGCGGGCGTTCGTCGAGGTGCGCATCCTATTTCGGGCATGGGTTTGGTTCGGCTCCGCGCCGTGTTGTTTTCTAATATGAAAAATCGCGTCGGCGCTACGCGTTGTGGTGTCGAGGGACCAGGAAGGACCACCTCGCATCCTGTCGTGTTTGAGCCCTTCGGGTTCCTTTTCTGACCGGACTACCTGGCATGTACTGACGTGTTTATTCGCTTCGTGCAGAAACGCGCACCTGCGTGGAAGAATCCTGCGAAGTTGTGACCGTGGCTCCTACGCATCACTTTTTGGGTCAGGGTGGAGTGCGTCCTTCTGTGAATGCAAATAAAGTGAGCCCACCTTCATGAACAAAACCTGTCCACTGATGTGATCCCAGAACTCCAGAATCGTTTCAATGCATTGTTGATTGTAATACTTACGACTTCCGCCTTCGAAACCTTAGCAGACAGCTAGAAAAAACTAGCAAGGGAAAGGCAGATACCTCTTCCAAACTCTGCCGACTTCTTAGTCCCTGTTCTTCGTTTATGAAAGGTGCCTTGCGTTACTCCAACGTTTCGTGGGATAGGTGACCCTGGTGAACTGGTGGTATGTAAATTCATCAAATTGCACAGGACACACGCGATGCGGGTTCAGACTTGCATAGGAATTCCAAGTACTGCTTTGAGCTCTGCCTGCGCGCGCGATGCCGAGATTAAGTGCTTTGGCGATAAGGTTGTACGACGTGCACTGACAGATCCGGACCTCGGGCCCCGATCTATGTGTAGGTTGCGCGCCAGTAACAATGATATGAATTATCGTGTATTATATCTCGCGCAGCGTGACGTGTCGATTTGTCGATATATCGCGTCGCGGTGTCCCGCATCTAGGGGTCTATCCACAATTTTTAGCTCAGTCTCCGCTAGTCTCCGTCGGTTGCGTTAATTGTCGTGGGTCGTATGAGCTCATCTTCTCGGATCTTGGCGAAGCTGCACTTTTTTTTGTCGCGTTACGATGTCCAGGGACCGCCGTGGCATTGAGCTCCCACACCGCTGGCAGTGATTTCACTCTCGGGAACTGCCAGATGTCAAGGATAGGATATTTCCATCCACCCTTAGACTCAAGCCTTCAGCCTATCAGGCCTATCCGCGATGAAGCATCTTGGTCGGACCGAAGTCACACGGCCCGAAGCTAGGCACCCGCGCCAGCCAATCGGAAGTATTTCTTGTGAGGACAGATGCGCCTTCGGCTCATTGCATTGATAGTGATTTACCGCACAATATGGCCGATCTTGCGATTTGGGACGTAGGCGATCGAGAGACCTCTGTCGGCGCGGTCGCGCTCTAGGTCGTGTGCCAGTGTGAAAACCGCGATGGTGTCACGGTCTCGTGGGTGACAGGTCCTCTCATCGCGGGTTATCATGGGGCATACAGTTGGGCCTTGGTAATCCCACACACAATTCAATTGGACAGCATCGCAAATGCACGGATAATCGCGCATGCGAAAATGCGAAGAAGGGGTGGTGGGGCCGAAATGTCCGTTCCAATGAGCGGCGTCGCGATCTGCGCAATTTGTAGGCGATCGAGGGTGCTTCGCAATTTTGATTGTGTGGCGCATGGTCGACTGCAATTTTGGACAGGATAGTATTTACAGTACGATCGGCGCAATTGAAAGTCTAGAATAGGACGTGGTTGCGGTCGTTAATATCTCTCTCGAAGAACCATTACTGATTTCAGCTCGGAAGTCGTGTCGCACCGGACGTGATAGGATCTCGCAGCCGTCCGCCACATCAGCAGGAATATAAGCTACCAAGATGCGTGGAGGGCGGGTGCCATTTTGAAAGAAGAGTGTGCTGCAATCCGTAGCACTGCCAAAGACGCGTATCGACCCTACCGGATCTATCGAGGCATCTCTTCTTGAAAGCGTCACAAAGAGTTGGAAATAGTAACCTGTGATAGAAGCGCAGCATTGGTCAACGGGGAGATAAGCCAATGACGTACATTCCAGCTTCGCGAGTAATGTAGATTGTTCAATCAGCACTTTGCATCGACCCACACAAATGGTTCTCACCTCCAAAGTAGCAGCCCAGGTGGGCCGTGGGACATTGCTGTCAGCGAAGGAGTGTTTAAAGGATCAGCAGGCAGTTGAGAGACGTGTACTCAGGGCGCTATGCGCTGCTTCTGTTACTCATCCAAAAATCTCGGCCGAATATGGAACCATTGTGCTGATTGGAGTTGGTGGTTTCAAGGATCAGCACGTCGCTGCGAGACTTTTTCGTAACTTCACGCCCACCGGTGAATTCGCTCGGTAACTTTGTTTGAGTCGAGTTTGCTGTTACATTTGTCACGACCGGAATGCCCAAATATCGAGGTCAAACGCCCCCCCGGTCAGCCGCATCACAACTTGGCACGGTTAGCAAAAAATCGGGCAATATTTGCGTCGGAACTAAATGATCTGTCCAGGAAGCTTAGTTTATGCTTTGATATCGAGAGTGCTAGGTGGAAACGTACTAGGCAAAGAATAGCATTCAGATGGTGCGCCATAGACGAGATCTACAGGCAAGATTTCCATGCAGGAGCCGCTCACAAGTATTTGACGCCAATGGACCTCATTGCTTGTATTGGTCACTCGGCAGAACAGCAGAGCCCAATCAGATCTAGAGAGGGCTTCAGCTGGCCGGCGCTGCCCTGACTAATCATCCAGATTTACTTTGAGATGTTGACAGTTCCGATATCTACCTGCACAGCACCACAGGTATCAGCGGTAGAAATGCTGCCCAACGCCTCTAGAGGGAGGCGGTGTCGAGCAAATAGTGGCATGGTCTGGTAAACGCTTAAACAGCTGAGAGGGTCGCGGATGCAAAATCGGGGGCAGCGAGATCAGCGACAGCAGGCTGTCGAAGAAAGTTACAGCGACGAGATACTCGCCGGTAGGTACAGCACTACGGCAAACCTTCGAAAATTGCTATCTGATTGAAGAAGTATCTGCTCTTGGAGCGAGGTCCGATGATGACAGGGAGTTGAAGGCCTGCCAAGAAATATCATTAACGGATGAAGTCAGCCCATGGCAGCCTCTAGTAACCATGATTTGTGAGAAAATAATCACAAGCCAACGAAGCACTGGGCCTAAGCAAGGCCACCAGACCCCCAGTTGACGTGTGTCAACTCCGCTTTGAAAGCAGGATATGTAATACATTCGGAGTCAGGGCGCACGATTCTCGTGCGGGGAATTCGGCGCGCATAAAAGCATTAGTGATCACGAAGGCCACATGACACCACTCCCACGACCAGACCACTGAAAAGACTTCTCGTCGCGTCGTATCAGGTCGTATCGCACGAGAAGCAAGTTTGAAACGTAGACTTGCCCTGGCCACGATCGGGCCTAGATTTACATTTAGATGTTGGCAGTTTCAGAGATCGACAGGCCGCAGATCCTGGAAATTCGGTAAGCATGACTGCAAGGAGGTTTAAGCACGGGTGCTATCAGCTGGTCGGCCAGCTGAGGAGTTATGGCTGCGCTTCGGCGACTTATGCCAGAGCATAGGATACTGGTCGGCAATTGCTGATTAGATGACGAGGGAAGATGCAAGCTGAGTCACAGATGGTTATGATAACATCAGAGCAGTATCCTGTCGTGTAAAAAGGGTACCTCCAGGAGGCACTATATCTGCTCTTTTACGCATGATTACTGTAAAGTTATCAGCAGTCCACATCGCAGAGAAATGTTTACACGTGTCTTGCATTAGACTAATCACGAGAGTATCCACATAGCGCACTTCTGAGCTTAGCGATTGACCCAGGATATCGGGTCTGAATCTGAGAGAATAACAGCCGAACGGGAGCATACAACACGCCGGGATAGCAAAGTATGTTCGAAAGTAACGAGATTCAGAGATGCAAGAGCGATAAATTGTGAATAGGTGGAATGCGCACGGATAGCAACAGCCAGCTGCAGTCAACTTGAAGGGGGAAGGCAAGAAGGGTTTCGGCCTCTATAAATTTAATTGACCTTGACCTCGTTCTTCTCATCGCCCAGGAATTCAATGCTCCATAGGTACTATATTATCGTTCGGATTGTTAGACACATAACTTGACAGCCATATTATCTCAGCTATTCGTTGACAGTGATGGTATCCTACTTTAATTGAGCTCCCGGCTCTCAGCTTGAAAATTGACGGGTCGCTCATTACCGGGTGCCAGCCAATGTATCCTTGACGTTATATATGCCAATGTTCCAGCTGCATGCGTTCACCTCAAAGATAAGCAGTTTTATGCCTCCAACCCTACCGTAAATAATGCACAAACAGCTCCGCCAAATCCATCGATCGTATGTCAATCATGTGTCGTTGACTCGGCAGATGATTAAATGCAACAAATCGGTGTTCGACAATCGTTTTGCGTCTACTCCATCCCCTCAATCTGTATCTCTTTATATCGAAAGGGAAAATGTTGTTGTTCAGTACGTTCTATTGATACGTCCTTTCGGGCACTGCCTCTGAGAGTCCCACTGACGACTCCCACTGCTATTGCGCTGTCAAATTTGGAAAATACAGTACATGCTAAGTGTTGAAATGATTCCCCGGTGTACCGAGATCAGACGTTGAAATCACGAACGACTCGCGTTGGGGGCTATACTGGACATAACGGACGTGAACAAGCGTTCAAGGATCATTCGACATGAGGCACCACTCGTGCTTTAGCGCTTGCTTATCTTCCACGACCATCTTCCACCATGTCTTCAACCATCGCCTCTTCCGCCCCACCAAGCCCTTCTGTCGAGTCATTCGGTAGCTCTGCTGCCTTGTCTTTGGACCACAAAGAACTTGCTCCACCTGCGATCCAAACCGATGAGTTGGAAGGCGGAGAGAAGAAGCATCCGCTTTACTATTTCAAAGACGGGAGCTTGACTTTTCTGGTATATTCTCGCATGGTAATCGGGTGCATTTCGACCTAACAAGTGCCTGTCTTCAGATCGAAGAGAAACTCTACAACGTTCATCGATATTTCTTCGAGCGCGATTCAAGCTATTTCCGCTCTATTCTAGAGGGCCCACAAGGAACAAATGACAGGAATCCACTTGTGATACCTGGTCTCAGCTGCAATGACTTTGACGAGTTTCTAGCTATTCTGTATCCCGCGTAAGTCCACCATGCCCACAGCCGCACTAATTGCACTAATTCCTACTCATTAGCGACTTCCGCCATCCCACGGAAAAGACCACGCCTCAGTGGACATCAATTCTCCACCTCGCAGCTAAATGGGAGTTCGAAAGTATCAAGTGGCTAGCCATCGATAACCTCACCGCGAATGCTGTTCCCGTCGACAAAATTGTCTTGGGTCGCCGATACGGAATTTCTGAGTGGCTCCCAGGGGCGTATGAGGCGGTTTGCATGCGCGAAACTTCCTTGACTGTCGAAGAGGGAATTAAATTGGGCGTAGAGGACGTTGTCAAGATCTCGGCCGCAAGGCAGGCATATGGATGTGGAAAGTCCCGCTTCGAGAGGAAGTATCTCTCGGAAGATCTTGAAGACATCTTTGGACTAGATCCCTCTAAGCCGGGCCTCACACAAACTGGAGGGAGAGCGACGGGGAAAAAACAGAAACAACGCAACGCACAGGGCGTTGGGTACACAAATGATGAAGATGAAGCCGCCATCAAGGCTCTCGAGAGTGAAGTTGCGGAAGCCCAGGCGGCTTTGCTGGCTCTCCCAGCGCCTCCCACTGGGGGGCCTTGCCCCACTTACCGCAATACTTCATTGCCCCAATTGCGGTGCGAAAAATGCGCGAGCTGCAAGCCTGCAGAAACAGAGGAGCATCGACTCAAGAGGGAGGACAAAGAAGAAAAGGAGCGGTGTTTGAGGAAGCTCCGAGGCAAGCGTCAGCAGTCTAATCAGGAGCTGACCGCCAAGCAAGAGCGATTGTTGTTGTTCCAATACTAGGATCTGGTTACACGATTATGCCGTGTTGCGGTGTACACAATATGCACGCTTTCACTATGTCAACAGCTTACACCAGAAAAGGCCAAGTTGCCCAAGGGTTTATTATACAAAACTCTCCATACCATGCGTTCATTTCCGTTGGACATGATTAATATAGAATCTAGTCGTATGATTCTCAACCAAGCGTCGCAAATCTGCAATTTCAAATTTGTGAGACACGTTAGGAAAACGGCATCTACCGAAGTCCGATTTGAGATCTCTGTCAGGGACGAGTGCGATCTGGACATTGGAGTATCCGAGTGCCTGGGGATCTTACAATCCGTATGAACTGAAATAAGGACATCTGCAGGTTAAGGATGCGAAGACCTTGATATCATCGAACACCACGCAAAACAGCCGAAAGACAGCAATCGACATCTAGGCAATAAATAAAGATGAGAATGAATGCATTAACTTCAAAGAGTACAGCAGAAATGAAAAATCATGCACGTCAGATTGTCCCTTAAATAATCATCTGCCAGCCACGTGGTCTGGAAGCTTCTATATGATGTTGATCACTTTTGCACCCCAAGTAACCCACCTGGAGATCAGAACCGAACACCATGAGGTGAGCCAGTCAGTCAGGACAGAGATTGTTCAAATCCAATGTCAAGAATACAAGAATAGGCCGCATTAGAGCAGAATAAGTAGCTGCCAGCGATCCGCAGCGCTTGGAATCAATATCTGTGCTAACTGCACCATGTAAAGAACCGCAATTCACGCTGGCACGACCCGTGCGCTAATTGCCTGCCGGCAAATGAATGGCGATCATCCTTACAGGGTATGCCAATAGTGCGGCTCGCTTTTCCCCGCGCCAGCTCTGTGAGTTTGAGAAACATCATTCGAGGCGAGATGAATTGCCCGCGAGCTAGTCCGAAGATCAGATATTTGAGGGACATTGCATTTGCGGGGACTCTCGGACAGAAAAAAAGGAGAAGGGGATAATCACGTTTATGGGGGCCCTCGGCGAGTATAATGTGTGCGATGCTGTATGACCGATACGCGATTTGGCTAGGCAAAGGTTACTTTGCGAGATTAAGTGCTTGAAGATCAACAGTCCGAAGAAAAGCATTGCCAGTCCAACTGCTTGGGAGAGTCCTATAACGGCTGGCCACCCGTCTGTGCGGAGCTATCTGCTGCGTGGAGAATTCATAGCCGGAGTCTTTCTCAAGCAGTGACACGATGTGGAGCCTGCCATCGCGAAACTCGTGTACGAGCTTGGTGCGCTCGAAGCGGGCGTAGTCGGCAGTCATCTAGATGTCACAGATAATTTGTTGCTCTGATGTGGACGGCCAGCTCAGCTCGGAGTCTCGAAGTTTGATATTCTATGTGATGTCAAGGGGTCCCCCTGCGTCACAGACAAATCAGTGTCACACTTGCGAGACGAGTAGAGTGTCCGTCAATGTCATCCAACACGGGCAACTGGTTGCCACAAACGGGGATGGCGATAGTAATCATCATCAGGCATGAAGATCAGACATCTCTCCAACCTGTAAGAGCAGACGCGTCATAGTTCTGGCGTCAGTTTTGATGATAGCGGTACTAGGTAAACAGCGAGGCATGCCTACAGCGGTGATTGCAACGAGGCGGGGCACCATATACATGCGAACTAGGCTCACGGGAGGAAAATCGCGCTCCATCCCTTTGCCGTGTGGTTGTTAGAACCCTTGAAATACTTTCGCCAAGGAGAAGAAAGATCGCGGGCAGCTGCAGGATACAGTAGACGTCGGCGTGTTTAGCAAGATAAACTTTTCGCTATATTACCATCTATTCGGACCCACCTCACCTAGAGGATCACAAGGCAAGATTCGTCAGACGGCATTTTAACCACTGCACCTTGCTCCGAACGACGAACGAAGAGGCCAGCATTTCCGTGTTCCGAGTTGAGACATCCCGCGAGAGACCGGCAGCCATGGAAAGATTTCTGAAATCTTCTTCCTTTCTCCAGCAGATCTTCTGATCAGCAAGTGGGGTCATCTTTCGGCAGGTGCATCGATATCAGAAAAATCTTGCCGAGCCGTCGAGCTGTCTCAAAGTGTGCCTTGAGACATGCAATTCTTGGTCTTGAGACCCACGTGTCGTCCGAAGAACGTCGGATGTCAACTACCAGCCTTTCTTGGCGTCCAGTAAGATTCATAGCAGTCTATTCGACCAGATCCTACCTCCTAAGAGTTTAGACATAAGCGGGAGAAAGATGGTATAAAGCAACCTTGAAGCAACGTTATTGACAGGACCGGAAAGGGCCGGCGCCCTGCTCTGCAATCACGTGTCGCATTTCTCTCAAAAGTCGCCATCGCCGAAGCGCTGACCTGCGCTGACGGATTGCTGACGGACGTGGTGTGCTGGTCATGCTCTCTGGTTGTTATAAATCCTTGACAAGAGCCACATACTCGCGATCAATCCATCCATATTCCTTCTCCAGATTCTCAACTATGTCTGATATCAAAACCAAGGTCGATGTAGGTGCCGTATACACTGCGCGCAACAGCGACGCGTCATGGGGTGCATACACTGACATTGGGCCGGGTGTAGAGTGCTATCGCTGATAACAAGATTGCCGTGTTTTGGCGTCCGGGCTGTGGCCCATCTTCTTCGGCCAAGAACACGCTTGACGAGGAGAATTACCCCGGCGTGTCGCGTGCTTACGTCCAGTGAGTCGTCGTCATCGGCTGCAAAGCTTGTTATTAAGATGATGTGCAGGCTTTCCAGCGGAGACGAGACACATGCATACTTGAAGGAAAGGTCAAAAGCCCAGAATGGAGGAAAGCCGTACACAACCTTTCCCTACGTCTGGATTAGTGCGTCGGCTCTTCTCAGCTTCTGAATCATTTTAGCTATTAACCATTTTGTTCTCATAGACCAAGAGTTCATCGGAGGTAAGCCACCCCTCTCTATGTCTGTTCAACATTCAAACCGAATTACTTGACCAGGAAACTCGGACTTGTCGGGCTCCAAAGGCAAAGCCGCCCTTTCCGCCCTCAAAGCGTAAGAGGTGGAGTCCATTCTTGCCAAGCATATTTTTCATGCTTACCGCCCTTCTGAATACAGCTCTTCCGCTTCCAGGTTGTGATGCGACATAGGATTAGCGGCAGTATACAGAAACCAATTTTGTATATCAATGCATAGATGTCCCTGTACAAACTGCGTGTTCCTGTCACACTCGGAAGTAAATCGCTTCACGCTCATATTTCCACCATCTTGACCCTTTCTGATCCTTGAAGACTCGCATCGCTTGCATGCAATAGCTGCACCATGTCTGCCGATGCACAGGCTCTCGTAAATGTGCGTCGTCACCGTAGCCGAACTCCCAATCTATCATTTATCTGCAAACTGGATGAAGCATATGATCTCGTCCAACCAAATCGCCATCTTCACGCAGTCGGACTGCATCTACTGCGAGCGTGCCATCGAAGAAACATCCTCGACGCACTACCCCAAGATTCGGCGAGACATCTTTGAGAGTGCCGAACCCTGCTGCATCTATCCCTTCCCAAATGTGCTCATACTGAGCATGAGCAGACTAGATGACCCAAATATAGACACGGAGACGACTGAGAGTGCAGAGATCCGTGCGTATCTGAGGGAGAAGTATGGACAGAGTGCAGTGCCGTACGTCTTCATCAGTAAGCCCCCTTCCACTTCGACACTTCTCCCTTCTTCTGTTGACGCGGGACTGACTGGAGCGGATGCAGACCGGGAGTTCATCGGAGGTGCGCGCTCACTTGAAATACAAATCGACATCGATGCTTTTGTTACGCGTATAGCTAACTGGTAGACAGGGAGCGATGCGCTTCATGATCTCCACGAGGCGGGGCGACTGGAGGGGATGCTGAAGACTTGAGGGTATAAATTTCAGGCTGAACCATTCATCCTGGCGTAGTTACCGATCAAAACTCGTGCTCAGAACTCAACAGTCAAAATCCTATTGGACAATCTTTGAATGACGTCTATCGACGTGTTAATGGACTTGAGACGTTGTGTTTGGGTGACATCGTCCAGGACTTCGAGAAGTGTTTGCAGCTTGGGTACACCGACTTGCACGGCTTGAAGTTGACACCTTGCCAGCGGCGAAGAAGCTCGGCAGTGCCGAGCACATTTCAGATGAACAAGTAGTTGTCATTTGGGGGTAGGAAGGTGCTGAGCCCATAGACTAGACACGCAAAAGTCCACAGCCACGAATAATCGAAAAGCAAGATATGATAAGAACTGGGATCAATTTTGCCCTGATGTCGTTAAGTTTAAACGGCAAAAGGAGCTTGAAACAAGGGTCCAGGACAGGAATAGACAGTGCGATGTGAAAGAAAGGATGGAAGAAAGGCTCACCCCCATGAGTTCCTCATACGCATCTGGACAGTCCCGGAACGACCAAAGGCCCCATCCCATCAACCACAGGCTGTACGAGCCGAATGTAACGAGGGCCCACCATGGAATCTATGAAGAGGGAGGGTCAGAAACCGTTGTGAAACGCCATCATAAGGCAAAATAGCATGAAGAGTTCGAAGAGGAGGTTTTCGAAAAAGAAATAGCGCGAAATGGGGTCGTTCGGGGATTGCTTAATGACGGTTCATGCCAAACGCATCTACGTTGCTCTGCACCACGTCCCAGTGCAACGTGATTAGCGGAGCCACTCGCACGAACCCAAAGTAGAGGCCTATGACACACACCGTAGGTAAAATCATTTGAACGACAGCTTCGTCCATGAAAGGCACATGCAGTACCGCAAAGGACAGCAGCGCATAGAGAGAAGCGAGGAAAACCAGGATGATCACCAGACGATGAATGCGGGCCATTTTGAATCGTTGCAGCGGGGGAGCACAATGTGGATGATGTAACACTATTAGCAGATATAGGCTAGATATAAGATACAGTCGGAACGCTGGGATCCTGGAGCTCGACTCGGAGGAGTGGTGTAGTAGACGCCGTTGTATGAGTTTCGGCATCAGTAGCGACCGGGGCTGTTTGACTTTCACTGCGACGGCGTCGACCATATATCAAAGAAACCTGCTTATAGTCGACCAACTCAAAAAATGCCTTTGAACAGAGATCGTGATGATAGTCTCTACTTCCAATTTTATTGATTCCTCCACAGTCAGTGGATTTTCGCACATGCAAACTGCTTCATACGTGCTGGGGAGCCACTCGTATACTATGCCATATCAGCCTCCGAGGATAATCTTGCCAATCGGAGCTGCATCGGCGGTCTTGAAGTTATCAATAGCGGAGAGGTTGATGCTTTCAAATTTCCATTTGTCCGTCAGATTTGCAAAACCATCAGTTCCAAAATTCTACCAAAACTCTACACGCAAGGGGCCAACAAACAAGACTCGTAGTAATCTCAATCCGAGTCGTTCTTATGAGAGCCGCCGCACTTGGTATACAGTCACTAGACTTCTTTCATGGCATCTCTTGTTTCATCCCGCTCGTGAGATTCGCGACCAGCCTTGATATCAGCTTCCGAACATCTCTGCCTCATAGATGCTTGACTGGTAAATGGCTCTGGGTCTGCCCCAGCCGCCACAACCCTCGTCTCCATCGCTAATACGCTTTTCCTCGCTGTCCAGCCGCCCTGCCATCCCACCCAATCGTGGCGTGGGACATGCGGGCCCCTGGCGAGTAGGGCTGCCAGCTGAAACGCATACCATGCCATCGAAACTCCTGCAGCCGCCCGCCAGCCATTTTCTACAAACACCTGAGTGCCTACCGACGTTCCCATGGTTCCTCCAACGAAATACTAAGGTATACAAAGTCAGCAATTGGGCCACGGCGTAATGAGGCGGCAGCTCACGGCAACAACTAAAATGGCGTTGAGTCGCGAACGAGCATCCGGTATCTGACTAAAGGCGCCACATTTGCAGAAGTAAGAAACGGCGTAGGATAATTTGAACATTACAAACCTAAAAACGGAGGCCGTCAAACTGACGTATTGAGTCTGGCGAAACATGTCAAGCCCCAAGATTGCGACGATGACGGCTGCAATACTGATGCCCCCCGCGGCCGTCTGGACAGCTTGGAAGATGACGAGGAGCAGAGTGGAAATAAGTGCCGCGTGCCAAGGAACGAGTCTGTCGATCACCCGCCCAAGCACCGGACCAGAGGCAACGGCTGCTAAACCTGCGATCGAGAAGAGCCCCACGACAAGCCTAGTATAAATCAAAATTTGCTGCGCATCTTGAATTAGCATGACTTACGTCGAGTAGTTATATGGTGGACCTTCTAACAGAAAAGTGAGAGTGACCTAAATGGTATATTTGGTAAAGCTTCCTATAGCAATTGAGGACTGACAACTGTCGTACCCAAAAGCTATTGAAACACGCAGAGGCGGCCACATTGATTAAGGAGACCTGTATCACAAGTGGTTCTGTGATCGCGTAATGAACCATACTGGTTATGACCTTGCAGTACGTCAGTCCTTGATTGCTGGCAGGATAATCCGGGATAAAGAAGTAGGCTCCAACAAGAACGCAGTATTGAAGGCCAACCGCCATGTAATAGACGTCGCGCCAACTCGCAAAGTTGGCGATGATGCCGGCGAGAAGTCTGGCAAGTAGCATGCCGAACAGCAGGCCTGATGTCACGATGGATAGTGCGGTGGCACGCCGTTCTGGAGCGGCAAGATCAGCGGCCATCGGGACGAGGATTTGCGGCGTGACTGAGAATAGCCCGACGAAAAATGAAAGACTCTCGAAGACACGTAGATTTGTCGTGAGCGCTAACCCGATGGAGAGATTCGCTGCCAAGAAGATGAGGAGTATGATGAGCTGTCGGCGCTTGACTAGATCGCCCATTGGCGTGATCACTACGAGGCCAGTGAGATATCTATATATATAAAGGATGGCATAAATGCTCATTCTAAAGCGACTGATATAAGACCCACCCTACTTGAGTCAATGTTGGCACTCTTTGGAGACCGTCATTTAGTGAATGCTATTCGCACGCATAATAACTAAACATACCTGGATATTTCAGTATAAGTGACATTAAAAGTCTCCGCCATATTTACTGAAAATAGGAGTCAGAAGTGGTAGAAGCGTATGTTATGGTTTCTGACTGCTCACCTAGAAGAGGTTGACTGTAGTATGTATTGGCGACGACTGAGATAAGAGATCAGCTTGGACGCTATCAGATGTGAAGATCGCTCACGAAAAGTTCCCCCAAGCGCAAAGGCTGCGTTCATGAGCGTTCCAAAATGGAACGGCCTGCTGGGATCATATCGTAGACGTTGCGGTATGGGGAGGATAAAGAACTCTGAGCTGGACCCGGTGTTTGGATGGGACTGTAAAGTAGACATAATGATAGACACTTTGCTCGGAACTTGATTTTATTATCGGGGCTATATATGCGGCCAAACAACCCCCTCGCCGAGTACCCAGCTGGGTTGTTAACAGATTACCGGGCGCAACGTGCTTGTCGTCGAATTTATATAAATGGACAGGAGACGGATATCCCGGGCGATGTTGAAACGTCGAATTATGCGAAAAGACAAACGAGGTCACCCGCAATTTATCCTGATAGATGAGAGACGCTGAACCTATCGTTTGAGAAGCCTTGAGCGTCTCGGTATCTTCGTAGATATTACATCCTTGGGATCAGCTGCTGATGTTCCTGAGCGCTGAGCATGTCAAGAAAACGGGCTCGGAAGCCTTCTTGGCTGCATTATAGCCAAAGTGCCGGATCTAGAGCTAGCATGGTTACTTCGGTCACCAAGAGTGTACCAGGTCTCCGGCGTATTAAGGCTCGGGTCTCAGTGAAGACTCGCAAGGAGCAGGATTGACAGTGACCTCCGTGGTTGAACGTAAGAATTGTCGAAAATAGATGACTGAGAGGTCACCGGGTTTCATCCATTTGCTCTGACCTCTTCAGCTGAAGCGAATCACTTTCCAAATGACTACTTGTGTCCTTCGAAAGATTCACTTGAAGGCCACCGTTTCATCCAACCCTCATAGCCACTGTGCGTCGGCATCCCTCCCGGCCAACTCTTTGGATCGCATGCGGCAACCTTAACTCATCTCCGTTCTCTGTGGTATGATGTTTATAATGCCTGAATCCTGTGTCAGCTGTGCCTGACAGAAATCGGCCTGGGTTTCAAGCTCGGTGAGTGTAATGTAGGGTCGAAAATAGCTTCGTCAGCACATTGGGCTGACTCGCCGCCGGGGACTTCAATTGCGCTATGCAGCGGCTCTAGAGCAGAGTAGTTCGTGGAATCGGCCCGAGATATGAGCATCGGTGCTCTACTGTCGGAGCCTGGTGCTGTCCTGTCCGTGGCTGATTCTGGAGGTAAGCAGCTTAAAGGACCAGGTAAGAACCTATACGAGAGTTTGTCGGAACATTGTCATCAAACAAAAGGACATCCCTCAAAGCAATCGGTCGCCACAGATAGTCCCTTTGATTCCAGCGACACAGGCGTACCACGGGCATACGACTTGTCATCTACTCGGTACGTTGCAGGCGAATGCTACCTTGTATGCGTTGACCTTGTATGCGTTGAGAAAGGAATAATATGGTGTTTCTATATGACCAGTGAATGGCAGTGCATTTCAGTAGATTATTTGAAACAGCGGAAGTACCCTTGCTCGGAGAGTTCTGGAGAGTTGGCAGTTCAGTGCAAGTCGGTGATCGGCAAATCCCGACAGTGCATCTCCCTCAAACAGCGTACGTTTCGCCGGTTCTGCTCCTGAACATGTCCGTAATCCAAGACGACCAACTCCTTGACCTCCTAGTTCAACTAAAAGTACGCCCTGTGACCCTTCAGCTCCTTTTCAGTATTCCATTTGCCGTGGCTGACGTCTGATTTAAATGCAGAAAACGACTCCCGATGCTGCACGCTCGGTGCTCGGCGGGCAACCGCATGTCGCGTACGCGCTTATTGCACTCATGGTGAAGATGAATGCTGTAGATGTTGGGGTGCTGCAGGTACGTACCATCTCTTTGACCCCTCAATGCTCCTCAGCCATATATGAAATGCATGTATCCAGCAAACAGTAGCGACCTTCAGTGCTCCATCGGCCCCTCTATCAGCACCCACACCCGCCCCAGGACCCTCAGTGTCAGCTGTTCCACCGCATCTCGCAGCGCCGCCGCCAAATCAATATCGTACGCCCCCACCGCACCAGTCCCAACCACCACATCCACAACCCTACCCACACCAAGTACCGAACCAACGACCACCACCGCTTAGTAACTACGGTTATAACCACGCTCAAAACCAGGGTTATGCGGGGTCACTGCCCGCAGGGTCACCAGGACAAGGAGGACCTGCAGGAATGCAAGGAGGGCTGCCGGCACCATTTGCGGCATTGCCAGAGGACCAGAAGGCGATGATCATGCGCGTGATACAAATGACGCCCGAGCAGATAGCGGCGATGCCGCCACAGGAACGGGCAGGGATTGTACAACTTGTGCGTCTCTTTCTTTGTTCTGAGTACTGTTCTTGCTGACGAATATGGGCCGATCCAGAGAGCTACATTAGGCATTGCCAGTTGAGAGTACATCGAGTCAGTTCCTACTGGTGAAACTTGATACTCTAGCTTATTCTCGCTTCGCAGGTCTTTTCCTGACATGAAACTGAGACTTTGCCCTGCGTATCGGGCCTCGGCGCCATGCTCGATCGAATGCGCTGGGACCCGTGGCCACTCTCGGAGGTGGTCATAACAGAGAGCGATGCGTGCAATGGTGATTGCGCGCAGCTCTGCTGGCGTCCGATATAAATGATGCGCGTTTCGACCCGGGTGTTCACTGCCGGTCCACAATACGATGTGTTTGCTTCTGCGTTGCATATTCGCGTCTGCATTTTATCTTTCGGTACCCGGCTAGGCGCCTAGGCGCGCTCAAACTACGCTTCACAGTACTTGCCGCTGCTCAGCCGGCACATGCTGGCCCGAAGGGTTATCGGCCGGTACCACACAATGCTTGCGCTTCGTTACTGAAGGCTGCGTATCGTTTCCCGGTGGCACAATGTCGATCTAGGAGCAAATTACTACAATTTTCAAGTGAAACATGCCACACCGGCTTAGAAGTCGGGCCGAGTACCTTGTCGGTGCCGCCAATTTTTTTTATACATGAAGGGGCATCGCCACCACAAATTAGAGATCATTGCTATGACATAGCCAAATTGATGCATCTGTATTTTGCAATGTGCTCCAGTGAAATTGGGTCCCGCAAAATGCAGTAGCAGCCTGGCTGGCGACGACGGTTTTATTCACTTCCATTGTCCGGACTTCAGGCCTTGAGGTTCTAACCCTCATCGAGGGCTCATTACCTTATATGAACATAGTCAATCCTGACGTCAAATGAGTGTGCATGGGTCTGCATTATGCCTTTCTGGTAGGTTGGCACAGGCGCTCACAACACAACGTGTTGGTGCTACTCCGCTATTCTCGGTGGTTGGTTAGTATGGTAGTTACCAATTCAGAGTGTGCAATATCTCTCGAAGACTTCAAATGTTTTTCGGTGCCATCTCAAATTGATAGTCGGTAATCTAGACACGGCTGGGACTGAGAATCGAGGTGTCAAGAATGGATGATGTCGTTGGCAACTCCTGTCAAGACAAGGTGAACTGTGCAATGCAGGGAGGCAAATGCTGTGCAGCCTTTGCTCCGAGCACAGCGGAAGCACAACCCACATTCCCCTCCTCGATCACCTCGACCATTTCTCGTGCTCAAAAGCTTGAGCCTCACCCAATCATTCAAATCATCAATATCTGTAGTGCTTTCGCAGACATATCGGAAAATCACCTCGACGTAACCGCAGTCGTTTCCAGATTAGTCGATTATGCCCAGCAAATGAGCGTTCCGTATGCAATGGCCCCGACTTGATGTATCAAATCCGCCTCCACCGCCTCAGAAGAACCACCTTTGGCGCTATTATTAGGCTGCTGATTAGGCGATTACAAGCTAACTGCGCGCAAACCCACATACAAAAGCCCGTTGTCCTCGCGAACAGCATCAGTACCTCCCCCCAATCGGCACATCTCGCCCTCCCATCTTCTTCCCTTCTCATATACCTTCAGACTCAGTCTCGTTCTAGAAATCGACGATGAGCAGACTTCTTGGGCGCGCAACGGGCCTCATCAATGCCCTCCAAGATTCGCGTAACGGCAATGGACAGCAAGGTCAGGGCCAGGGTGGATATGGCCAACAAGGCGGCTATGGCGGCCAACAAGGCGGATATGGTCGCCAGCAGCAGGGTGGCTCATCCTATAACGGCCCACTCTCCAATAGTCGTCTATATGGGCTCTACAAGTTCGCGGAGGGGAGCATGGGCAAGGGCCAGAAGGGCGGTGATCCTTACGCTCAGGGACAGGCAGGGCAGAATCCTTACGGCCAACAAGATCAATACGGCCAACAACCCCCCAACCCATATGCCGCATCTGGATCGAGCTACGGACCACAAGGCGGCGCAAGCCCGTACGGCCCGCAGGGAGGTGCACCAGGAGGATCTCCATATGGACCTCAAGGAGGCTCTCCCAACCCCAGCATAGGTGGATACGCACCTCCGCCTGGTGGTCCCAGCCCATACGGTCCTCAGGGCGGCAGTTCTAGCTATGGATCGCCCAGCCCCTATGGCCCCCAGGCTGGTGCACCCAGCCCCTACGGTCCTCAGGCCGGTGCACCTAGCCCCTACGGCCCTCAGGCCAGCCCACCGAACCCCTACGGTCCACAGGGTGGCCAGAGCGCATATGCTCCGCCGCCCCCGCCACGCACTACATCTGCAGGATCGGGGAACGCAGACCTAAGTTGCAGTGACTTCATCGAGGTGCGTACCCTACTTCCTCCGGAACTTCTCCAGTGATGCGAGGCTGACGGGCGAGTAGAACCTGATTCTGGAGAATCCGGTGATGGTGTTCAGTCGCGAGAACAGCGCGGACGGTGCGTTTGTTAAAGCGTTCTTTGAAGAACACTACACAGGGCTGCATGTGGAGTACTTTGAGTACGTTGTCCCTTTGTATTGCCCATCCATGCCCTTCAATCTGACCGCCTTACAGCATCCACCCTGATGACCCGCTTATTCTCCCCCACCTCGTCGACCGCTCCAAGACGGCGCAGAAGTACAACGGGAAAAAGAAGGTTCAACTTGACGTGCCGTTTATTTTCATCGACAAGGTGTACATCGGCGGGCTGAAGGAACTGAAGGAGATGCGCAAGGCAGATATCGTCGGGCTCCTCCAAGGGCGGCGATGATCCTGTCCCGGCCCATTTTCCCCTTCTTGCTCGCCTTCTTTCAAGCTATCTCCGGGTTTACTCTCGACGTTTTCCTCTTCTTACACACTCAATACTCAAAATTCCCTACAATCATGTTTATTGTACCCACATACGAGCCCGCTTTCCTCTTGGTTCCCGCTGTATTTAATAGGTCTCCAGACTCAGTCACGTAGCTTATAATATACACGCATGTTTTCTGATTATCTCTCTATCTGGTGCTGTATCGCCAACGTATATAGAAACGTTCCTCAATATCCTTCTATATATAACTTCGCCAACTTGAACGCGATGCCAGCACGACGCTCACGATACACATCTCTTGTCATGATCAGCTGATCGAATCGGACCTGCTGCTTTGTAAATTTGAACTCACTTATGGTCCAAATCCTAATACTACTGAGATGGGCTCTGGCGACGACTGAGCTTTACGGGTCATCAAGTTCAAGTCATCTTGGGGCATCATGCGCATTTTCAGGTGTTTTCAAGGTTATAGACTGCAACTCCCGAGATTATAGCGAAGTTAAGTATTATCTCATACTGCAGAAAATCAATCCCAAGGCTCTTGGGCAGCTGACTGGACATTTATATTGTTGGGATGGTGAGGACCAGTGAGCAGGTCCGTGACATGTCCAACGTCTCCGTCAGCCTCCGGCCCGGAGCACCGCCCGCCCAGCCAGTGGGCGCCTATTCTAGTTCTTCTGACTGCGTCGTCTCCACATTGACCAAACCGAGGCCGCAATGGATGTCAATATTCTGATGTATTTTGTGTCATAGGACTTGTGAAAATCGGTGCGAGATGTCACAAGGGAAGCGTGCGGTCCGCCGTGATCCGTTTTGGTTCCACCCTCCGCATCATACTTAGTAATTGCAGAATTTGGCACGATGGCTCTTGGTGAGATGCTCTGAGCTTTCAAACTTTGTCATGTTCACTTTCGCTACAATAGCTTATCTAGCTCTCTGCAGCATTGGGAGCACTGCTGCCATTTCCAGCGCAACGAACAGCAGGGGACGTGCGTTCGTCTTGTCGTCACTGCTCGAACATGCTGCTAATCAGATGCACAGTTCAGCCCTTGACATACGAGCGCTTTCATCCTGGAGTCATAAAACCAACTGGATGGATGCTTGATCAGGCCAACATCCAAGCCAATGGGTTGGCTGGGAGTACGGCGGAAAACTATAGCTAGTACGTGGGTGTCTTAACATTCGGTTGACGGGATGCTTAAGTCATGTTTATTCTAGTGTCGCTGACTCAGTTTGGACTGGAGGAAATGTCGAGTACTCGGAAATGCAAGAAGCAGCGCCTTATTGGTTGTGAGTCCTTATCCTTCAGTTACATTCGCTTCTACTGATGCTCAATCTTGCGCTCTCCAGCAATGGAGTTGTCGCGTTGGCATATCAGCTTGATAATGTTAGGCTAAAGAGCCAAGCCTTAAACTTCTTGGACTACATGATTGCGCACCAAGATGCTACTACTGGATGGTTTGGGCCTGTAGCATTCAACTTGACGGACGTCGTGCCAGGCACACCGCTCCTCCTCTGGCCGAGGTACATGACCATGCTCGGATTGGTCGTGAGTGAAAGTACACCTCATCAGAGATAAACATCTTATACCATGTTAAGCAATACGCCGAAGCCGACTCGACCCAGACCGATCGTATAGTCACTCTCCTTCACAACTTCTTGCCAGTAGTACAAGATCTGGCCAATGCTGGCAGCTTAAATGCATCTACGCAATATTATGGATTTCAGTTCTCGTACCAATGGGTACGGTGGGAAGAGGTATGTCTGGCTGGGATTTTGATATCTTCGGCTTCCTTATTTTTTTCGCAGCTTGTGTACACCCTGGAGTGGTTGTATGATAACTACCCACGAGGTTTATCTCGTCTGCGTATCTCCTGCCATCATCTTCATTGACATGGATTCAGGCATGGAAGCCGAACTTTTAGATCTCATGACCGCCGCTCGTAATCAAGGGTTCTCCTGGAAAACGGAATTCTTCGTGGAAGGGAAATTCCCCACTCAAGCAGATACTGCCTCTACGGAATCTTACTACTCGTGAAAAATTCCTTGTTAGGTGCCTGTGCGCTGAGATGCTGACTTTTCTTATTTTAAGTCACGGTGTCAACCTCGCTGAAGGTTCAACCATCACACTCCCACCATAAACATGTCGACTGACGGCTTTGTTAGCTCTGAAATCTGAGGCTCTCGCTTGGCGCTTCACCAATGACGAAACTGATCGGCAAAACACATATGACCGTATCACAATGCTCTATCAATATCACGGGCGCCCACAAGGTCTGTCTCTTGTACAGTCCGGAAGCAATCGTGCTGACCTGCATGTAGGGTCGTTCAGCGCAGACGAGCACTTGGCAGGTCTGGGGCCATCTCGAGGGTATGTGATCATATATCTACAACCGACATTAACTGACGAATGGCGCTTAGAACCGAGCTCTGTGCTATTGTCGAGGAAATGTTCTCGCTTTCCACCAACTACCAGGTCTTTGGCGAGCCCTCCTGGGCTGACCTCGTCGAGCAATTGGCGTACAATGCTCTGCCCGCCTCAAACACGCCTGACTTCTGGCAGCATCAATATCTACAGCAGACGAACCAAATATGGGCGAAAGATCATCTTGATGGCTTTCCGTGGCAGTTTCAGGATACAGACGATAGTTATTCAAATGTGTTTGGTCTAGAATCGTAAGTGTGCGGGGCGTATCATCTATGTTGTCACCTAATGCACTGCTCACTTCCAGCAACTACCCTTGCTGCACGGTTAACCACCCGCAAGGTATGGGCTCGTTTCTCGGATTCGCCATACGCCTCGCTTATGTCGTTGACAGGATATCCCAAATTCTGGGCGAACTCGTTCGTGCAAGGAGCAAGTGGTGCGCTTGTGCATGCTTATCTTGGGCCCACAAGCTTCTCCGGTACTGTAGGAAGCGCGAACACAGTTAAAGGTAAACGATCTCCTCCTTCTATTACTACGGAAGCTCATCCTGATGTCATTGATCCCAGTGGCTGTTGACACACTTTATCCATTTGGGTCTACGCTCTCATACACAATTTCTTCTACGAAAGCATTCTCGTTCAGTATTCGTATCCCGACATGGGCGCAGAACCTAACCAGCAGCATCACTATCAACGGAGGTAAAGCTCAAAGCGTATCCGCCAACCTGACTACCGCCCTACACACTATCAATCTCGCCAAAGGCAACAACAAAATTGAGCTCAATCTTGATATGCGAATTCGGATCGAGAGTCGGAGCAATGGCTCCGTGGCTATCCACAGGGGACCTCTTCTCTACGCTGTTGATCTTTCCTATAACAGTTCGACAGGCGCTTCAGTCCGGCAAGTGCTTGCCTCAGTCTCACACCCATTGTTCTCATACCACCTTCAGATCGCCTCCTGCTTTGGGTTTTGTAGTAAACGAGCTCGAGGCAGAGTTCCACAATGTTCCGGCTCAGGATTTAACCACAGTATGTTCGAATTGATGTTTCTTTCGTTTTCCCTCCTCATAAATTCGCCTTCCACAGACCACAAATACCACAGACATCACGTACACCTACACATCACCTTGGAACATTGCCATCGATCCCAGCACACTAGTGGTGTATGACAACTCCTCCATGGTCACCTCCCTCCCGTACTATGTATGGGACGTGGCAGCTCAACCGATATACATGACCGCGACCGCATGCGAGATTAAGTGGGACTTGTACGCTGGTGATCCTGATTGGCCACCGGCAAGCCCTAACAACTGCACGGGCACACCTTTCAATGTGACACTCAGGCCATACGGAGGAACCAGATTAAGACTCGCGGAACTCCCTACGATGTCCCTTTAAAGTCGGAAGTACAAGTTCGATGTAGGGTACATGAGTGTATTATCTGAATTATATGTAGTAGTACTGCCAGACTGTGCTGATTTGGACAGATGGGAAATATGTGCTAGATATATAATCCCAGGTGCCGGATGATTTCATTGTTACGGATGTCTTAAAAGTTAGGTCGGCAATGTGGTGTTTTAAGTGGTCGCCGCCGGCCTTTGAGACCCCTCGCATGTGTGAAGATCTTTGGCTAGGGAATCAGAACACTTCAGACAAAGACCAGAGTATGGAGAGCATCGTCCCGGACGAAATGTACATTTCTATTCTCCTATGTCCACTACAAACAACACACTCTACACTGAAGGCTTCTGATTCTTTTGAGCTGTCAAAATAATGAGAAAATGGTATCAGTCCAATGATCAGGACTATTATAAAACTCACCCATGGTAATCCGGTCTCCCAACGAAAGGGCAATGCCTTGCGTCTTACTTCGGATGCGAACATGTCCCGTGATGGTCCCAGCTTCCGTCTTCTCGATACTCAAATTTGCGAGTGCGTCTTCACCTGTAATTGATTGTATTAGAGGAAAGACATGGTGAAAACGGATGATGAAATGTACCAAACAAGCTGCGGGCGTACATGTTCGCCGAAAGGAAGTCACAATCACCAGACATAGCACCTTCTGGTGTCAGACAAGACATATTCGTTGACTTCATGACATGTTGAAGATAATCACGGGGCTCTCTGGAAAATTGGCGTCAGCATACTCTCTGCGCTCCAAGAATCTAATAAAGGTACCCCATAGTTGTAGAAACGTTGACTCTGTTCTCCCATTCAAACTCAGTCCACATGCTTCGGAACTGAAAGATGTACTAGAATTAGAAGGAGTTGGAAAACGTAGTAGTGGAATCACCGACCTGTGCCTCATTGCAGTATGCAGGCTTGATATAGTCCATGATGTCAATATGAATGTCACTCAGAATGACACATGCTTCCGACATTCCGGCACCCTCCCATAGAATACTGCCAAATATGACACCCGTTTCCGTAGAAGAAACCTGAAAAGACACATTAAGGGTTGCCTCATAACCAGTAAGCCAAACACTTACCTTAATGGTCGCCTTGATGCTTTGGAACCCATGCGGCGCGATGGTGTACACTCCAGGACGCTCAACGAGCTTCAGGTCACCGAGAGTAGCAAAGTCAAGACAAAGGTTCTGCAGCGTATTCGGTGTTTGGTTGACGAGAAGGACATCTGTCCGACCAAGTTAATGATATGGTGCAAACAAAAAAAGCGGCACCCACCCAACAGAATATCAAATCCGTGCATTTTGACGTATGCTTCTGCGTATATGGGATCGGAAAAGCCTGCAAAGGGATGTTAGACTGCGCCAACAGGCATTCAGGAAACTTGCCTGTGAGCTGCGTAATGCGACTGAGATTAGATATGAAATCTTCTCGAATTTCGCCGCTGCCTGTCGCTCGTCCAACATCCTCGTCATACTATACTGATCGTCAGTCATTGTCATGGCAGAAAAGGGAGACATCTGACATCAATCGCTTCATCGGCCGATTTCTTGGAGAACTGACGGAAGGAGAGAAGGTCGTCCACCTGTACGATGGCCGCTTTTGTGGTTTCAGCCTCTTTCCGCTCTGCTGCTTTAGCCTGCAGTCAAAAGTTTTGATCAATAGAAGGAAATACATGGCGGGGAGGTAAACTTACCTCCTGGGCACCTAGCATTTTGGTATATGCAGCTTTGGTATCCTCCAAGAAGATTTGCTGAACTGCAGACGTGTCTTCCAGCTCGCTTAGTGTCTGAATACAGTTCAGGATCCGCTCTTGCGAGTCTTCGTCGATCGGCACAGTCACGAATTTGGATTGACCGACACGGATGATGGATGTCATGATGAGCATCGCCTAGAATAAGCGAGGTAGGTTGGGCTTCTTCTTGAGTTCATAGTACATGCAGACTTACCTCGGCGCGGAGCATGTTAGAAGATTCTGAGTCAGTCGCTAACTTGTGGAAGCGCAACACGAGCTTTGTCAGAGAATTAGCCAGAACAGCGCCCGTGAAGAAATCGCCGCCAAGAATCAGCGCTGATCATGCCGAAAAAACCGTGAGTATGAGGAGTCAATGAAGGGCACTTGTCACGTACTTCTGAGTGGAGGCTTAACGGCCGACTTGACAGCTTCCAACCGTGCTGCACTCGTGCTCGTATATGCTGATTCAGTGGCGTAAGTCCCATCCGCAAGTACTCTCGGCTTCGCCCCGCCACCCTCCTTTGGCTTCTCCGTATCCCCCTCACCTTCCTCTGCAGCCCCATTCGCTTCATCCAAAAGGCGTTGCTCGCTCGCCAAAATTGGCACTTCGCCTAGAACCTTCCGAATCTCACGTAGGGCAGCCTGAATGTCTGGAAGCCCTTCAACGTATTCGCCCAAGATCCAAAGCACACCGCGGAAGACTTTTCCAGACTTGATCTCCGGGAGAGTCTCGATGAGCTTTTCACAAATAGTTTGACGTAGATGGGGAAACTTCTCGACGACTTCGCTGTGGCAGGTCCATTAGCTAGGGTTCTGTAAGGGACACCGGTTAACAGGGACCTACCGGACAAAAGCAACAACGTCAAGAGCAGAGGGATTATTTGAATCGCCAAGGAACTCCATCAGCGCATGAACGACGCTGGCAGCGACCTCAGAGAATTTGATGGCGGTGACATGGATAGACTGGATGAGCAGTTGCCGGTACTCCGGTGCCTGCGAGATGGTTGGTTGGTTCAGCTGTGGTCATGCTCGAAGTGTAAAATATTCACCTTATCATAGTCTGCTTCCTGCGTTTTCTGCAGCTGTTTCTTGAGGAATAGCGCGACCTCTTCTACATTACGGCTGGAAGTCATGCTTAAAACGATGCTCATCGCTTTCCGTCGAACTTCCATATCAGCACTGACGGATGATCAGCATTGGCGTGAGTAGCGAATAGTCAAAACCGACCTTGATAGTACCTGCAGCACATCCATAATGAGTCCATCGAGAATGCGACCATGCTTCGAACGTAAAACATCCAGGCGGTCAAGGACGATGAGTTTGACATTATTGTCCGACTCCTTGATGACCAAAGTGATGAAACAAGACGCAGCAGCTACCAGGGAAGCACAACTTCAACATAGACCAAATGGATACGAAATAGCCCGGACAGACCTTTGATAGCAGCGGGGTTTTGCGTGAGAGTCGTCAAGGTCGTCGCTGCTTCATATTTGACCGCATGCGAAGAAGCATTGAGCAACTCAAAAATGCACCTGATATATCTTGCCTAGAGCTGCCGTAAGTGCGTAGAATAAATAAGTTGCTTCCAATACTCACTCGATGCGCCGATTCATTCTTACAATCCAACCTAACAACCTCGATGATGCTCATCTGTAGTAGCTCGTCCAGCCCCGAGATCTGCTCATACACACTCATTACCCACTCCACCGCCTTAGGCATCGCGCAATGTGCCAAAAATACGAAGGCGTTGCGCTTGCACGTCGCGTCACTTTCAGCGGCAAGGAAGGTCTGCATGAGCTCTGGCGCGTCTGGAATGAGATGCTCAAACTCGCGGTAGATGGCGAAGATGGCAAAGACAGCGTTCTTGCGCACGTAAGAATGACGATGCTCCAGGCATGACCGACAGATCGGGATGAGAGGCTCGAGGAGTTCAGCATCTTTAGCGATTTTGGTGAGGAATCGTAGGGTCGCGCCACGGATGTATTCGTTGGGGTGTTGCTAAAGGAATGTGTATCAGGGACTCAAAAGTGTTGCACCGGTTTGGACAAAACACATACAAGATCGTTTCGTATTGCGTTGCTGTGAATCGGTTAGCGGTGAGACGAATTTCAAGATGTAGAGAGACGTACACGACCAATATCATTTCCTGCTTCAGCTTGCCATTATCGTCATATTTCGGGCAGACCTCCCAGTAGAAGTGCAGTAATTTCTTGAGCTGTTTGTTTCGCGACGGAAGAACAAATTGAATGATGGGCATCAACAAAGTGGGCTAATCATTCGTCGGTTGTAAGTTCTTGCTCCTGGAGGACCGCACTAATGATGCTCACTTGAGGATTACCATTGATCGTCGCGACGATTATTCTGCGCAACGTGTCAATCTTGACCTCATCCGTCCCCTTCTCAAGAGATGCCCGAAGCTCCTGAGTGGATGGGGACTCGGATGAGTCCTCAAATACCACGGTATAGCATAGCGTGTCAGATGAGGAATTCATTTTACTGCCGTCCGCGAAAAGATCGCAATTGCTTATGGCTCTGCTAGTCGCGGCAGCAGGAGAGGATTCAAGGTGGGCGTGGGAATGTGTTGCTTCATTCGTCAATCATCTCCTCGCATATCACCGACAACGCTATACCGCACAGTCTAAGTGTATGCACACTCAATGTAAGGGCTTTTGAAACCAGATAGAAGGGACCTTGATTTAGCAGAGGCACTCTTCCTCTTGACATGCAACCTCAAGTGATTGAGAGTGTCTATGTTTGTAGTCGATTACATGAATTGCATAGCAGTAGTAGCAAAGACATCAGAGCCCGATCCAGCGACATCAACACAAAACGCCATCCTCTCATCGGCCAGTGAGATGAATCTCCAACCACCGGGCAGGGGGATACGAAACAGCTGCGAAAGCGGCAGCCAACTGTACGAAGGCGTTTCCTGATCAGCTCCATGCTTGACATAAGCGATTGACAAGAACTCACCTCGAAGCCCAGATCCGCGCCGAAACCGGTGCCAGCAAGTGCACCAATAGGGCCGATATACCATACTTCCGCCATGCCAACAACGGCACCAGCGACGCCGCAGCAGCCCGCGAAGATGCCCGCGAGCCCAAGAGGCAGCTTGGAAGCGTCATCCCAATCCTCCAAGTTGTATCCGCCTAGTTTTCCGCTTCGGCGACGGAAGATGAAATGCTCCTCCGCAACGATGACCACGAAGAATGCGGTCCAATAGCTGAGAATGCTCAGGAAGTTGGACAGGATGGCGGCAAAGTGCTCGCGTCCGACGACACCCGCGACAGTATAGATAACGAAGCACAGGAACGTCCAGAAGAACCGAGGGACCTTTGCGAGCGGGCGCCCGAGCGCTTGGATAGAGAGACCAGCGGAGTACGTGTTTGGAATGTTGTTTGCGCTACAGATCGGCAATGCCATGTTAGTAGATGCGTGGTTATGGAGTGAGAAGAATGACGCACATCACGGAGAAAGCAAGGAGGAAGAGAATGAACTTTCCCCCGCCCTTCCAGGGAGAAAGGACCTGGCTGAGAAGCCCGCCAGTTCCGCCATCCGTGAACGCGTCCGTATATGCCTCGTTTGTAATGGTCATCAGCGCCGCACCGAGAATCTCGACGAATACGATGGGGACGAAGAGGCCGAACCAGGTGAGCAGGAACACCTTCATGGGTGGCGTGTTTACTGGCAAACGGCAGTTGTAGTCTGCCGCCACGGGTGCCCAGCCCGTGAACGAACCGAACACGATCCCGCCGAAACTGAGCACGTCTGCTGAGAGCGACTTCCCAGTGTCTTCGGCAGCGCGCTGTGCGCCGACGTCGAACCCAGCCTTCGCGCCAAGCCCCCAAAGCATGAGCATGACGATAGTGATGATAATCCATGCAAACCGCTCGTAGTGGTGCACCATGTTGTAACCAATAAAGCATGGAATGAGCGACCCGAGCCCGACGATGACTATGCCTGCCACAAGTGGTAGTGTACCTGGGTTGATAGAGGCGAGTGTCTGACCACCGAGGATGACGGCTGTCACAGAGAAACCGAGCTGGGTGAGGATGTTGAGGATGGAGTAGATCGTGCAGCCCCAGTAACCAGAGCTAAAGCGTGTGATGATCATGGTTCGCAGGCCGGTTTGAGGGCCAAGAGTCGCAATGAAAGCCGTAAACGAGGCTCCTATCGCACCGAAACACATAATAACTGCTATCGCGTGACTGAGAGAAGTTCAGAATGACTTCGAGGCACATGATTTGATTCACGTACGGTAAGGTTAGAGTGTAGAACTCTTGGGCGAGCACACCAATTGGGATCGTCGTTAAAACGGTGTTCACAGACCTGCGTAGGTCTCATAAGACAATTTTCTAAAAAGCAAACAAGCCCTACTCACCACCACATGAGCAGGTTATTCCAGGTGTTTTTCGTCTCCCTCTGGTCCTCGGGCACACGCTCCACACCGCGAGCTTCCACGCCAACGTCGAACATCTTCGCCATAATCTTGCCCATAAAGCCCCATCGATTGACGAGCACCTCATCAGGTGCGACTTCTTCGGTCCTGTGTGCGGGAATGGCCTCGGCGTAAGCACCCTTCTCGTACGAGCCCTTTTCGGGGTCCCGCTCGTAGTCTGTGGGAGTTGCGGACATGGTGGAGTCGACGCGAAAACTGGGCGGGCAAAGGTTGAACTTGCTTGGGAGAGAGACAGCCTGAAACCCCGTGACAGTTCTTATATGTGGTGTAACCGCAGATAGGGAATCGACTTTTCACGCACTACTCGGTTCCTGGAGCATGCTGAAGATTCGTATCATTCGGATGGATGATCCACACCATGCGCGGGAGCCACGGTAAGTCCCACTACCGGGCACCGCCGCTCAGGGGGCTGCCCTGTTGAGATAGGCACAACTTCTCAACCGCGTGGCACCCAAACGCCACCGTGTGCCAGGTCGGATCTCCCAGGATCTCGCCCTTAAGTACAATCTGGGCGCGCATGCCCACCATGGCCACTATCCAGCACACCACTCAAATAAATAATGATATTTCGTATGAGTCAACAAATACAGCCCCATCTGCGGAACCAGCTGGAACTGACATCAGCATCTCACGCACGGAACGAATAAATCAATCATTCGGTTTACAATGCATCTCAATGATGAACATAGGCAAGTCACCAAAGAGATAAGGAGCTCTGGCGCAACGCAGGCTGGAGATGGACCAGCAGCATAAAATCAGCATCGCCTTAAGGCCGGTTACAATATTATTACTTCGATTTAAGGGTAATCTGGTTGATAAAGCATACACCCGCAGGCGCATAATATAACTCCTGCCAGCGTCGGACAGCTGTCTCTACTCCGAGTCGCTGCCAGCGTCGCGATACAATAGGGTTACAGTGTCATCAATCGCAATTTCGCCGCTCTCTACATCGGTGCCGTACAATTGTGTTAATGTGGCAGGTGCGTCCACCCAATCGTCAAGACCGCACATTAGCAAATCACAGGCCGCGAATGACCATCATTTTCAAATTCGGATCGCAGAATAACTCAAATTCTCCGACTTCAAATTCGAGCCCGAGATAGGGTCACATTTGAATGAAGATTGAGGAGGGGAGTGGGCATGATGAATCCAGCAATGCATGTGCATTAATGTTGTGCGGACCAGCAGAGACAAATTACATGGCCAAATACAAAGATAGAAGGCGATAAAAACAGACTTCCCGGACCGAAATAGTTTTCAGCATGCTGCCCTCTCCAGGGCACATGCTGGCTCACTGAAATCCAACCACCAATGCTATGGGCCGTCCATTGTTGTCCAACTGTCTGCCACTCTCCGTTGACTCTCCCGTCTCTAGTGCGGTAGTGGATGCCCTTCCATAGCATCTGAAAAGCCAGATTCAGATTCAGACTCGTCGGAGCGGCGTCGGAGCTTGAAAAACCCATCTATTGGCTTATATCCGCAACGAGGGCGAATTGCATAAAATGGAGTGGTGCTCGGCGACAAGAGGAATGAAGCCGCAAGGGATTTGAGTCGGAGATTGAAAGTTGCTGCTTGAAAAGGAGAGTGGCAGAGTCGAAACTCGCCCGATTTGGTCTGAAAACTGAGAAAACACAGATTTTGAACTGGAAGAGGGGGGGGGTACCCCTTCCAGTAGTCGTAAGTCCGTGTTTAGATCGGACTTTGAAACTTCTCCAATGCCGCGATGCCGTGTTCCAAATTCGGCGATCTGGATTCTGGAGTAATCTGGAGCGAAATCTGTGCAAATTTTCAGTTTCAGACGCTACGGAAAGCCATCCGCTGAGTATGAGTCTAGTGAATCCTGACCAGGCCGATCACACGACAGAACTAAGTAACCTAGTACAGTAAGTGTCGTGCGGCTTCGATTTAGGAAATGTTACTTATAGATCAATATGATCTGATATGATTTATACGTATATGTAGCTTGCTTCACTTGCTTACTTGAAAATTAAGACGGCGCTGGAAGACGCTGGACCGTCGGTGGGATTGAGCTCGTAATGTGGAGAAATACATAAAGCCGATCGAGGACCATCAAGGGGCGCGCGGAGTTCAAAATTTATGTGGGCGAGTTGGAGTCCAAAATCGCGACACTCTCACTCTCTTCTTCGCTCTAGCGTCTGTCTCAGCTGCAGCTCAGCCGACATCATGCAAAGCCAGAATATCGCCTCTGCACAAACGTCCAAACAAAACTCCAATAAATCGCTGGGCTCATGATATGATGGCTCGATCCTAAATTACCTACGTACGGCTTGTGGGCGTACATACACCGGAGCATCTAGACGCGGCGACCTAGTTGGTGGCGCAATAGCGTTCGATGAAGGCAAAATGAGTAGCGGCGATCTGACCAACGGTCTCCGAATCATGGATGCCATCATTGCCATGGCATTGGCATTGCAATTGCTACGTAAGCCTCTCGCGGATCCTAACATTATCTCCGAAGGCCCCCATTCAATCAAGAATCATATAACCTGGGCGCCCATTGCGCGCTTCCGAGTCGGTGCAGGATTTCCCCATTCTGCTCAATCTCTTCAAGCTATGGAAGCGGTCTCACTGGCATATGGTGAGCATCGAGTCCAAGTGCTGTCAAAGCTTCGTATTCACGAATATATACCTCAGGGTCGATCTCCATCTTTAGCATGTTGGCTATGGTGTAGGTGATTTTCGCTAGGGTCCTGAAATTAGCTAACCCCAGCACCACAGAGCATATGGAATCACGACCCTTCAGGTATGTGATTTGCTAGAGAGCTGAATCTTCTGCCACCTGAAGCGCTGATAATATGCACGAACAGGTGTACATGTACTTTACCACGTATTTTCGAGATTCCATCCGCCTCAAAGCTCTAGTGAGTGTTGCTCTATTCCCTTCATGTTCTACCGAACGAGTGCTGAAATGGTCAGGTCTGGCTTGTATAGTAATTAAAATTGCTGAGGTCCAACCCAATATGAACCATACTGACCGTACGCTTTTCAGCGCCCTAGACTCGCTCCACTCTGCGCTTGGTTCGTCCTACATCATCTAGCCTCGACAGTAAGCTGACAGAACTAGTCTGTCATGTGAATTTCTATTATGTGGTATGTGCGAGCGAGACATGACTATCAGGAAAAGAGCCTGATCTTAGAAATCGACACAGGTAGCGCAAGAGGAGGATAATTTTGTGCAAGTTTGGTAATCGCATGCTTTGCCCGATCCTCGTACCATCTTACTCATCACATACCCTCGCTTTTTAGGTCAATTGTCGTGAGTAGATGTTTCAACTCGCTCGCCTCCCTAAAATGTTACCATTTCCTGATTCCTAGGCCTCGACAACTGTTTCAGTGAGCTTGTTGTTGCTCTCTAGTCAATGCTAAGCTAAATTGTCATCTAGGTGATCACGACGATCGTTGTCAAATGGTAAATCTTCGCCTGCTTTTTCTTCTAGATCCATGTGGATGACTTATTGCAACACAGCTTCTTCTTAACACGCGCGTATCAAATATGTTGGCCACGATGGAGGACCTATATAATATCAGTCACTGTAGGAATTTCTATCTCTAATCGGCATCGATAACTCATGATCTTCTCGATAGATGGCCCTTGTAGCGATGAGTTTTGGTGTGTACTCTTCGCCACAGCGCGTTCTGTTACTAAACATGGTTGACCACAGTGTTTGGTCTTCGTAAGTGGAATAATCCGCTGTTTAGGGTGGCAATCTAATAGATAGCGGCCTTTACCCAGTTATCCAAATTCGAATGTACGTCGAACGATGCCCCCTCGATCATCGTCGTTGACCCAACGACCTAGCTATCTCGGAGTGCAAGTGACAGATCTGAAAAAAGCTGAAGTCAATCACCACCTATCACCGTAGTTGACTCGAGCGCTGACGACCGCATTCCAATAGGCTGTCAGTATACCATACGTCGTAACCAATCTGAGCAGCGATATGCTCCTCGCCATCGTCATGACTCTCTGTCTAAGGACGCGTCGGTCCGAACACGAAGAGTGCGCTGAACTCGTTCAATCTACCGTGGGACTCTGGAACTGATCTGTGGTGGTGGAAGGACGAATTCGATGATCAATAGAATAATCATGTTCACCATGAGTCGCTTCTTGCTCATCACGTATGCCTTCCGCTCTTTCCGGCTGTATACAAACTGAATCAAACATCCAGCGTTTTCAACATTATCGAGAGCATATTGGTAAGTCGCTCACTCGACTCTGATGAGCCTGAGCGCGCATTGACTCTCCATGCAGGCCTTCACGCCATTCCCCAGTTCAGTCTACACGATTTCCGTTGACTTCTTATTTGCAAAAGGTATGCTTCCATATATGTATATTGGGGCAACATCGGTTTCACTAACTTGAAAAACAGTGCTCGCCAATGCTCTGTTGGTCACACTCAACTCGCGTTATTCCCTGAAAGGCCGCGCGACTGAGTACTCTACCTCTGAAGGCCCGACCACAGGCCCATCAAACACAACAGGTCCAGCCCGCCCGAGGCAATCCCATATCCTAACATTCTTGGAGGTACGAACGATATCCCTGATACCTGCAGATGCGATCTAAACAATGGCATCTTAGGAGCCCGTGGAGGGTTCTTCTGGAGACGATGTCGAGCAGTCGCGGGATTCATTTGCGCTCCATTCCTCTGATTTTGCGGTACGTAGATGTGCGCTCTCCCTATCAATCCGTGTCGCTTATCTCATTCGCTGCAGGCAAGTAACGCCAGCAGCAAAAATTTGCCCCAGGAGCTAGGTCAAAAGTTTAATGACCCTTGATTTGCGCGGCTGTCAGGGACTTGATTCTGAGAAGGACAAACGAGAACAGGCTGCTAGTCGCAATAACAATACAACTCCGTATTCTGCCCCCTCCTTTCACCACATTATAACTATACTCATACACCCTAACACGATATATATCTGATCTACTAACAGATATACTACTTCATGACGGAACGAATCCAGATTGGTATGTGTGGTTCGGATGCAACGGTGAGGACTGCGAATCACCCAAATATATACTTTTCCCTCTTGAGTCGATGCTCGTCCAATTCTGCTCGCTTGCAACTAGCACACGTGCCACACCGCGTGCCGCTGCTATTAGTATAGCGATTGGAATTGGTCTTGTACTAAGTGCAATGCACCACCGCAGGAACTGGAAGAGCTGCGAAAGCCGCCCGGGCCTAATATGAAGAGATACCTGCATATCCACCTGCCCAGCCACGGAGACTTTGATGATATCCTCCAAGCCCAGCCTCATTCCTTCTTCCACAGTCATCGGATCCTCGCGAGTACAGACCGCTTCGTAAGCCCCTGGGAGCCGCTCGGCAATTCCATATCGACGCCCAAAAACAATCTCTTGGCAGGAGCGGCTTTGGAGGTCAGTGAGCTTGATAATCTCGCGAACACCCATTTTCGCTGCTAGGTGGAAGTTCCCGTCTTTGAACGATAGATTATATGCTTCTTTTCTGTCATTTTCGACTCATTGAATAAACCGTGGGCGTTTCAAGTTTGTGAGAGAAGAGCTTGGTGATGCAGAGGAGGCGATGGGAAAAGAGTTTCGCCTCCTGTCGAAGACACGAATAGTACTCGAGCGCTTGTTCATATCCGCTACAGCCAATATTTCCCCACTGCGAAGACTGCGTTTGCATGGATTGTCAGGCGAAAGCAGGGAGAGATTGCGATGCCGCTGCCAGTATGGATCGCTAAGCCTTCTCCTTGAACATTTCCCAGCTCCGCGTATCTTCTTCAAGAATCCACGCATAAAGCTGCTGAAAGAGATGCACGGAGAGGTGTTTAATCACTCGACCAAGGTTAGAGTGCCGTTTCAAAGCTCAACTGAGGCCTGACTCTGGAGACCGTGGTACGAATTACTGGCTGCTCTAGTAGCAGATATGAAGGCTTACTGTCTGTTTAGCCTGAGATGCGACGAGATGGCTAGAGCGAGAGACGTGCTGGTATGGTGCATCACGTTGGCTGGACTCTATGAATCGCCCAGAAATATCCTATGGATGCTCAAGTTCCCTCCCTTCATATGACAGGCAGAGAAGATGGTTGAGGAGTGACATGCGTGACGACGTGACGATCGAGGATTCGGGTCCAGACGGTACGGCAACAGCGGCTCACCTCTCCGCCACTACGGCTTACCTTCCGTCCCGCCTTTCACCCGGAGCGGCGACGACCGCCATTGCCGTTTATCTATAAATTGCAATTCGGAAACATGACACAAGCTTTACAAGTTACCTCCCTCCGCCATGTCCCAAATACCCAGCGCCTCAAGCACCACGCCCGCAGAAGATCCTGCAGAGATCGACCCGCCCCATCCCAATATCAGTGATGCTCTCGACGCGGCGCTCTCAAAAAGCCTTCCCTTGGCCTTTGGCCAGAAGGCGCGCGGGATAAGGGAACGTATTATCAGATTTACCCCGTCCTGGTTCAGTGTCACGATGGTAAGCGGTTTACATGCTACAATCCGAAACCCCCTTTTTATGGCTGTTACAACAGGGTACCGGGATCCAGAACTCCCTGCTTTTCAACCTCCCCTGGAGGAGCACGCATCCTGCCTTCCGCGCGATCGGCGCTGGGTTCTTGTATGTCCTCCCCCGATTCAACCTCGTATCCACACCTCGTCCACTAAATGACCACATACAGGCTCATCGACATGGTTCTCTTCATCGCATTCGCCGCATTAACCATTGCACGGTATATCATGTATCCCGAAAGTGTGTCTTCTCATATTCATCATGCCTTCGAAACTTATCTTTGTTTAGTTTTCCAAGCTATGTTATTCCACGACACGCACTCGCTTTTCCTGGGTACCATACCGATGGGCTTCGTGACAATCGTGACTGGCATCGCGCTCCTGGGCCAAGACTACAACATCGGCGGCGGCATCAATCCCGTGCTTGTTGCGAGCGGACTGTGGTGGCTGGCCCTTGCAATGGCAAGCTTCACTGCATGTGTGGTCCCGTACGCCATGTTCACGCGACACTCGCACTCGACGGAGCGGTTAACGGCTGCGTGGTTACTTCCCATTGGTGCGTTCCCCTTCCTGAGAAGACTTAGACCAAATCAATGACTGATTCGCGAATACAGTCGCGCCTATCACTGTCGCTGCGTGAGTGGAAAAGATCCTTTCGTACATTTCAGTTGGTCTGACATCGACGGATGGTTAGGTCCGGCTCTACAATTTCGAGACTTCTGATCCAGCACAACTACCACTGTAAGCTTTCTTTCTTTTGACTGGGGTGAGGGTGCAGACTCATCGACCTTCTGTAGCATACGCACTGACTATCCTGCTCACATCCTACATCATGGACGGCATCGGGCTTCTGCTCGCCTCGATGATCATGGCAATATACTTCCAGAGGCTGGCAGTGCATCATCTGCCTGCGCGAGATGTCATCATCAGCACGTTTTTACCCCTTGGTCCATGCGGTCAGGGAGGGTATGCACTTGTCGAGCTAGTATGTGCTTTTCTAAGCTTGTAGTTAGCATACCCTGCTAAGTATAATCTTTCACCAGGGCCGAAATACCATGACGCTCTTCCCTCTCCTTGCTGCGGCCCATCCTAATAATGAAGCGTACGCAAGCCTTGCCTCGATAGGTGGCGCTATGTACGGAGCAGCGCTTGTCAGTGGTTTGATGCTCTGGGGCCTCGGACTTTGGTGGCTCTTCCACGCTGTCGTGACCGTTTCAAGCCACTATGTCACGTACGATATCGCATTCAATGTGAGCCCTTAACTTCGCTCCCTCATGCGTGACGAACATACATGCTCATTATGGAGTCAGATGGGCGCATGGGGTGTCACCTTCCCTCTTGGTAGTCTGGCGCTGCTCACCTACAGTCTGGGCAACAGCTTCGACTCCCTATTCTTCAAGTTCGTCCCTTTTCCTGACCCTTCACAGTCCGTCCGAGATGCTGACGAGTCTTTATGTTTGCTTCCTCAGAGTGATCGCGTCTGGGATGACCTTGGTCGTGTTCATCATGTGGTGGCTCGTGGCGATCCCCACCACGCGCGGATTCTTTAGCGGCACGCTATTCGAAGCGCCTTGTCTCTCGACTCTACCCGAAGACCATGCAAAGCGGATCCTCGAGGGCCAGCGTAAACTGCGAGCTCAAGAGAAGGAGGCCGAACTGGCCGGTGATGGCTCAGGAGGCGGTGATGAGCAGGTATAGAACCTGCTCCAGCTTATATATATTCACCTTTCTGAATTGCCAAGACACTTAGAGGACCATACACATATATAACGATCATATAATACATAAATAGTACAAAATATACGTATTGTGGGACTGCTAGGTTGCCGTGAACTGGCAGCTGGTGAACTGAGGCATGCCATTGAGATCTATTGAGATCCCACCCAGTCACTTGGACAGCCTTCAGCTGTTTGCAAGATGCACTCAATGTATACTCCCATACTTTGAGTCGTGTAGCTTCCTGGCATTCGAAACCTGGCTTCCGACTGTAGCTGTGGACTTGACACCTTGGTATGCTTGCCTAAAAATTGATCAGTGACATCTCAGCGGATCACGAATCCCTCACGCTAAAATCAGAGATTTGAAGGACGGATGAGTTCCTCGAGCGCCAACCGCTGTGTCTAGAGCTATTTTCCAAGGGCCATATAGTCCGTTTAGCAGAATCATAAGCAGTCAGACAGCAATGCGCGTATATGAGTAAACATATGCTTCTTTCTGTCACTTTAGACACATTGTGCTGAACCGTAGGCGTTTCAAGTTCTGTCAGATCGGCCGAGGATAAGACACGAAAGCTTCCTAATGACTTGAGAAAAGGGCTTGGTAGCACAGAAAAGGAAATTGCCGTAGACGCAATGAATAATCAATGATGGCTGTGAAAGATAAGCTACTGTTCTTGCACGTGCGCACGATTTTCCCCTCATGTCAGACTCGAAGGATACTTGAGCGCCTCTTCATATCCGCTATGTCTAGCAGGGTCCGTTTGAAGGTTGGACTTCCAATTCCAGTGGCTCTGGATGTGAGGTGTGCACTTCTGTTCACTTTGACTTGAATACACAGACGCCAAACATGCTTCATGTCCCGGATCCGCTGCCGATATGAATCGCCGAGGCTTTCTCGTGTACATCTCCCAGCTCGAGGTATTTGTTTAGATAAGCTTTGCACAGAATCTGGAAGCGGTGTACAGACGCTGAGGTGTGCGATAGTGTTGCCGCAAGTTGAAGTCAATTCAGCCTGGACTTCACTTCACTTCGTCGGAGTTCGAATTTGCTGAAGTCTGAAGTCGGTGAAGTACGCTGCAGGCTGGGCTGAAGTTGCAGCACCGGCGGTTGTCAAATTCCGCTTATTGGTAAGTTTTCCTGTTTGGGTCATCACGTTCTCTACCCGACTTCCCAACAATTCCATCATATTCTTAACCTGTGTCTGCGCAGCACTCTGTCCCCTATAATGCCAGAAATATACTTCGCTTTCGGTGTGACAATCAAGGCAACCGTACCAAATCCGGCTGCTAAATTGTGCCGAACGAATTCAGCCTGCTTCAGCTTGTACTTCACACCGATCTGAAGTGAGTGAAGTAGCCTTTTTTGGCGCTTCAGCCTCACTTCACTTCAACTTGCGGCAGCACTAGTGTGCGATACGGTTGTTGGGTCTAGAGCGTTCGACTGGGCCAGGCCATGATTTTGATTGAATTCCGAGGCCGAAATCCAAACATAGACGGGAATTAAGCAACCAGATGGACTTGGTGGGATACGTCCTGGTATGTTGCATCCAATTGCCGAACCCTGTAGATCCCAGATATGTTTGCACCAGGGTCACAGGTGGCACGAGTGAGAATGAAAGATGTAGGAGTGACAGGCGTGACGGTGTGGACGTGACGAATGTGCCAACGGAACGGACCGCGCCACAATTTTACCGGCTTGCTTTCCCGCCTTCGTTACATGTAACTTACATATGAAATATTGCCGCCCATTATAATTCGCCAGATTGAAACACGCGACAAGTACATGTTGCTTTCCTCCTCCATGTTCTCGACGCCCAGTGTCTCAAACCTCGTAACTCCTGCAGAAGATCCCTCGGTGATCAATGCGCCCCTTTCGAACGTCGCTGATGCTGTCAATGCGGTGCTCGAGAAAAGACACCCATTGGCTTTCGTGCAGAAAGCGCGCGGAATAAAGGAGCGCATCATCAGATTCACCCCGTCCTGGTTCAGTGTCACGATGGTAAGCAATTTACAAGATACTGACTGAATGTCGTCCCCCCTCTCATGATCGCTATAATAGGGCACCGGGATCCAGAACTCCCTACTTTTCAATCTCCCCTGGACGACCACGCATCCTTTTTTCCGCGCGATTGGCGCTGTGTTCTTGTACGTCTCTCCGATTCAACCTCTATTCCCATCCCCCTGTCCACTAATCGAATTCTTATAGGGCTATCGACATGGTCCTATTCATCTCATTCTCCGCCTTGACTATTGCACGGTATATCATGTACCCTGAAAGTATTGTTTACCCATATCCGCCATGCCGCCCGCAACTTATATTTGTTTTCAGTTTTCATAGCCCTGTTATTCCACGATACGCACTCGCTCTTCCTGGGTACCATACCGATGGGCTTCGTGACGATCGTGACTGGCATCGCGCTCCTGGGCCAAGACTACAACATCGGCGGTGGCATCAATCCCGTGCTCATTGCGAGCGGGCTCTGGTGGCTCGCTCTTGCGATGGCAGTCTTCACTGCATGTGTGGTCCCGTACGCCATGTTCACGCGGCACTCGCACTCGACGGAGCGCTTGACAGCTGCATGGCTACTTCCTATCAGTGTGTCGCCCTTCTTGAGTACCGTTGGCTCTATCCTGTGACTTACTCGTGAATTGCAGTTGCCTCTATCACCGTCGCTGCGTGAGTGGTATGGATCCCTTCATACATTGAACTCGGTTTTACATAGATGGATGGTCAGATCCGGCTCCACTATCTCAAGACTTCTGATCCAGCACAGCTATCACTGTAAGCCCTCTTCTTTTTTGGCTTCGGTAAGGCCGCGGACTTATCAACCGTCTGCAGCATACGCATTGACCATCCTGCTCGCGTCCTACATCATGGACGGCATCGGGCTTCTGCTCGCGGCAATGATTATGGCGATATACTTCCAGCGGCTGGCGGTGCACCATCTCCCCGCGCGAGATGTCATCATCAGCACGTTTCTCCCCCTTGGTCCATGCGGGCAGGGAGGATACGCCCTCATCGAGCTCGTACGCACTTCTTATCTGGAATTCTGACTCAGTCGCCTTGCTCAGAGCAATTCACGCAACAGGGTCGAAATGCCATGACGCTTTTCCCTCTACTCGCGGCAGCTCATCCTAACAATGAGGCGTATGCAAGCCTTGCCGCAGTTGGTGGCGCTATGTACGGAGCAGCGCTTGTCAGTGGTCTGATGCTCTGGGGCCTTGGGCTCTGGTGGCTCTTCCACGCCGTCGTGACTGTTTCGAGTCATTATGTCACGTATGATATCGCATTTAATGTGAGTCCCTACTGTTTTGTCTTCTACATAATCTCTGCACATACTCACTCATGGGGGCAGATGGGCGCGTGGGGTGTGACTTTCCCCCTTGGTAGTCTGGCATTGCTCACATTTAGTCTGGGTAACAGCTTTGATTCATTATTCTTCAAGTGCGTCTCATTGTTCCAAGCCTTAGCCCATCCAAGATACTTATGAGAATGTCTGTCTGTTGTGCAGAGTAATTGCGTCTGGGATGACCTTGGTTGTCTTCACCATGTGGTGGCTTGTGGCGATCCCCACCACGCGCGGATTCTTTAGCGGCACGCTATTCGAAGCGCCTTGTCTCTCGACCCTGCCTGAGGATTATGCAAGACGGATACTCGAAGGCAAGCGTCAATTTCACGCGCAAGAGAAGGGATGCGCACTGGCAGGTGATAGCTCAAAGGGTGGTGAGCAGGTATAGGGCCTGCTCCAATATTCACATGGTGTATATTTCCTTTCATTCCTAGAGTCCCATAGAAGCCTAGAGGACCAGCTGGTCAATGCTTATATGTAGCAATTATATATGGCTAGAAATACCAATTAGATGTTCGGGACTGCTGGCAGGACCCCTGATAACCCTATATAATGTATGAGGAGGGCTCAAATATTTTTTCCCGGATCGATTTTGCCCTCCGGGCCTCAAAATTTCCCGGATTTTGCCTCACACCTCCTCCAGGGGCCCTAAATTTTCCCGGATCCCACCATATACATCAAAAAATCGCTCAAAATCGCTCAGAAGTCGGTTTTATCGCTCAGGTAGGCGTTTGAGATGATTTCAACGAACGAAAAACGCCTTGAGACCTAATCTATTGGTCGAGCGGTAAGCCTTATGTACTAAGGCGTTCGAGGTGGCCCACGGTTCGAGTGTCGTTGACGGCAAAATTTTGTCCTTCATTTTGCCCGGACTCGACCTCAGGCCTCATAGGCCTGGCGAAATCTTCCCGGATTCTGATCAGACCTCAGGCCAAAAAGAGGCTCCAATTTACCCGGATTTCCTCAGACCTCAGTCCAAATCTCAATTTTTTTTCCCGGACACCTCCTCATACATCGTATAGGATTATCAGGGGTCCTCTGCTGGCCCGGTCTGGCTGGGGTTGAACTCAAAAAATGAATTCGGACAGGTCCGAGATCCGTTTGGTGAGCGTGACGCCGCACCGCGTGGCACGCTCAGCTGTTCATCAACGACTACAACCATCATCCTGTTCCACGTTTTAGCTTGACCGGTGAGCTATTACCATTTAACATATCGCAGGGATCTATTTAGTCAGATATTAGATGCGTAAAGAAGTCGACCAAGCCCGGATTTCTACTCTTTCCAAACGGCTTAAGGTCATCGAAAAAGCCAGAAAAGAGCTCACACGCCAGCTCGAAGAGCTGGAGCTTGAAGCAATAGCGAAGCGAAGCGAGCTCGCTTCACTCCGCAACGAAGGCGCACCGATATCGTCTCTGCCTGATGAAGTTTTAGCAATTATATTCGAGATTGGCCAACAGATTCCCCGCGGCTATTCAAATTACAAAGTGTGGCAGCCCTTTGAGTTGGCCATTACGCACGTCACTCGGCATTGGCGATTCCTCGCTCTTGGCACACCTCAATTGTGGACGAAAGTCATGCGATCACAGTTCCAGCAACAGTTCAATTCTATATCTGCCTATCTTCGCAGGTCGGAGCCATTGCCCTTTGATCTTGACATTCACATAGGTGGCTCATCCGAACTGGACTCGGAAGAGGACTCCAACGAAAACTCGATAGCCGAGCAAGAGATGGAAGACATCGATCCTTTCTTCCATTTAATTAAGCCTCACCTCGAGCGATGCAAACACCTCTTTATCGACTCCGAGGAGCATTCTGAGGGCGTGGCTTTCCTACGGCTCCTTTCTTCCGTCCGTGCATCATCACTCAGATCAATGGATGTTTCTTTCGGAGATGGATTGAGGGGAGATCCACTCAGGGTATTCCAGGGTGGCGCCCCAAAGCTGGCCCACCTAGAGCTAACGGGCATATCATTTGGCTCATGCCGCCTTCCCACTACAAGTTTAACAGTGTTGCGGCTGGATCGGCTCTCCTGGCCCCGCAGACTCGGCGAATTCGAAACTCTTGGGACGGCTCTGAGCGCCATGCATCTCCTCTCGCACTTAAAGATAGAAGCGTCGGGCGCCGAGGATTGTTGGCCTGCGCATATAACGATCACACTGCCTGCACTTCGCAGTCTCGTCTACCTGGCGAAGAGGTCTTCCGCGCTCCATACTTCCGCTCTACTCCTCGCCCTCGATGTTCCTATGCTCGAGGAAGTGAGCTTGGAGGAGCTCACAGATGACGGCGAGCTTGAAAACGCGCTGGCTGGGCGGTTCCCAAACGTTACAAGGCTCTGTCTGAGCAGTGGTTTCGAGAGGGCCGGTGCGCGGAACATGCGTATGTTAGCGCTGGCATTTCCTGCAACCACTACTCTCGCGCACTCCCTTCGCGCGATATACAGGCGCGCTGAGAAGCTCAGCGATTTCTTCGAATCACTGGCTAGAATAGACACAGTGATGTGGCCGAAGTTGGGGACGTTGCAGATCCCGTTGTCTGAGGCGTCCGAGCTGCCCATAGATGATTTGGCACAGGCTCTTAATCGGCGCGCAGCAATGGGAGCTCCAATTGCCACCATCACGCTACCAAAAAGCCACTTGGACCAGGGGTTGGTGCTAGCCGCCTGCACGGAACCGCCTGTAGAAATATTACAGTACGCGGACGATACACCGAGTTAATTTTCCCAGTGGTGAGGTACATGCTATGATTCTTGAAGTATAGGACGCTTGAGCTTACATTCGACTTTGAGTAGGTGTATGATGCTGTTCCATCTCCCTTCCATCCGAGTCGGCCCCTGCCACAAAATAGAGGTAGTAGATGCTGGTATCCTAGAAAAAGCACGCGAGAGTTGAATACCTGTGATCGTCGCTGAAATGAAAACCAAACGAATTGCCTCACAATCCTGGAGACTGTGGTACGCCATCAGCGTTCCAATGCGACCGAATATCATGAGTAGGTGTATTGATTGACAAATGCCAATTGAGTGAGAAAATAGCATCGACCCTAAACTTTAAGACGATTTGAAAGTTCAATGATATTACATGCGCTCGGGAGATACATGCATGAGGATAGAAGAGGCTCGTTCATCAGGATATGTATACAACCAATGCAATGTATTTATGTATAGGCTCGATGCTCAATAGAGCCACACAAAAAGGCACTGGATAATCAAAAGTTTGACAACTTATCCACCGCCTGCTTGAGGTGCTTGTTTGCGGCGGCTTGCCGGAGTGCCTTCTTGTCTTTCCCTGCGCGCTTGTACATCTCTGGAACACAAATCGGCACAGAGTTCATAAGCAGAAGAAAGTGCGACGCACCAAGGAAGCGCTCGCCAATCCACAGACGCAGTGGTCCATTGCCCACCGAATCCGTTTCCACTTTCTGCTCCATTTGCGCTTTGTCCCTATCTGGGTCGCCAACCTTTCGTTTGGAATTCCCTGCAGCACCTAGGCCAGCCACGAGCTGCTCGCAGGTCCCTAATAAATCCTGAGCGTGAGTCCCCGCTGTATGAAGGTAGTGGGCGGCAACGAGGGCAAGAATGACTGCGCGCAGGTAGTTGTCCTGCGCACTGCTTGCGAGTGTCAGCGCGTCTCTTAAGGATTCTCTGTAATACTAGAGTCAGCGGCAGTGAGGATGTGGAGCCAAAGATACATACTTGGATTTGAGGATCTCTTCAGATAGACAACTCTCGATGACTTTGCTGATCGCTTCCAGTGCCCCTCCCATACCATGACAATCTTTTACCACCGCAACTGCCAGCCGTTTCGTCTTAGCGTCAAGCACCACTGGCATCATGTCTGCTTCTTCTGCTTTGACATCCACTCGGGGATGCCCGGATACCACAGTTTCTTCTCCCGTTCTCGTGGCCAATGTTGAGTCTTCTGCCCCGCTACTGTTTCGGGGAGTGCTGTCAACGCTTTGACTTGCAACTCCGATCCTCAAAGCAGCTTCGCCTACTCTCGCAGCGACTCTTACATACGCCCCCGCAATCGCATCCGCCCTAGCCTTATCTTCTTGTACCAAATGCGCAGCAACGCGATAACATTGTTCCGCTCTCTGCGTCTTTCCTAGTGCATGCGCTACATGGGCATGATGAAGGGTCACAAGTGGCGCATAGGTGTCCCATAGGCGGTGTGTGCGAAGGTGCGCTGTGAGGTCCGCAAGAGTCGAGAGCGCTGTTGGGAAATCAGAGCGCAAGATAGATATGCCAACGAGTTCAGATAGGAGGTCGGCGTGTATGCGCGCTGTGGTAGCCGATACGAGCGAGAGGTCAGCTAAGGATGACCAAGTAGGTACTGCAAGCTCAATATGAGATATTTGTGATCTGAGAATGCGCAAAGCATAACGCACCAAGTGTTTCTGATTCGGCCTCCTTCAAACTTACGTTAATGCCCTCAGATGCATACATCTTCCGTTTAGGCTTGCGACCAACTGCGTCCCGTTTCGAGGTAGCTGAAACTGATATGAAATTGGAATCAATTTGCCTCACGTATCCATCAGAGGCTAAACATACCCAGATATGAAAGAAGGAGCATACATCGAGGATGTGGCACGCTCACCCACATCTTCTCTGCTGAACCATCTTTACCGTCGAGAATAACTTCGACTCGGCCCTCCCCGTCTCTAGGATCAGAGGGATACTCACACGTCGAGGAAGGCAATATGGGATCCAACGCGCCTGCATCGCAAAGAGCGTGTAGCTTGGACAATCGCGCTGCCGCAGCACTGGCACGTCCCTTGTGCGTGTAATGCAAAACTCCAAGAGTCAGGGTTTGAAGGCGCAGAGACGTAAGCAATGGCGTCGACGGCTCTGCTGGAGTGGGATTGGCGGAAGTTGATGCTGAGGGTGCCGTGGGCTCGACAAGGAAATGAAGCTCGAGTCCATTTTCGCAGACCAGCAATGCTCTTCCTAGTTCACTCTCTTCGTCTCCCGCCTCGCATCCCTGATCACTGTCTCGCTCAAAGATTATACGGAGGCGAATAACATCCGCGAGTAGGCATATGTCCTCGTGACCGTTGCCTCTTGCAAGAGCATGAAGAGATGTTAGTGCCGAGAGTGCTGCGTAGATGTCTTGTTTTCGCGTATCCGCGGATGGCCGAAGTTTTGTGGGGGTGTCATCGTTGCCCGGAGCGGAGTTGGTAGGGGCAGCATGGGAAGTAGCAAGAGTGCTGATGAGTTCAAGCCACGCGCCATATATTGTGCTCTTGGGATCGCTAGGTAGGAAACTGTCGACGAGCCTTCGTAAGAGCGATTTCGCGTATTTGAAGCTGTGCTGCCAGATGGACAGCTGCGCGGACAGGATTGTCAAATGATGCTTATAAGGCCTCAGCGAAGGATGATTCCGAGAGATTACCAGCTATTCTTATAGGTTAGCATTTAACTTCTCGTACAAATTGCTGGACGAACCCCTTTCCCGATTGCCTTCTCAACCTCTACCTCTACTCCTTTTGCCCATTCATTGTCGTTACTGTTTCCTTCACAAAAGCCACCTCCAATGACACGCAGTCCCACTTCCGCGAGACCTGTCCATGCCCGAGTTTCCTCCTCAGGATTGAGAACCGGAAGCGAGAGGACGCGCCGGAAGGCCACGAGAGACAGTTGCAGTGAGCGAACGTGTAAAGGATGTGATGGTGGATGCCGAATGATGCGTGGTATGGACAGTAGAAGTTGAGAAGGCGAAAGCGTAGCGAATTCGCGCTGGGAGCTGGTATCTGAGGGCAAGGTACAAGACAGTGCTGCAACCGAGATAGGTAGTTGCTGACTTGGAGAAGGCTGAGACGGTGGACACGAAGAAAGAGGCGAAGACGGCGGAGGAGTGAGTTTGACGCGTTTTAATGGACGGGGATTGAGGTCGTCGTCGCCTTCTATGCGAGCAACATCTTTTGCCATCGTAGTGGATGGGGAACGAGAAGCGTGCCAGTGTCACGGATGCGTCAAGTAACAATCTGAATCTGAGTGACCGTGACTTGTCATTTCGCTTTTCTGAGTCCTTCCTACCGCCAGCCAGCACCCACTGCCCAGAAACCTGCAGACCTAGGGCTTTATACCAACTTCAAAGGATTTTTGTTTTCTTCGAAAGCTCGTCAAATACCTTGCAAACTCGATCCAACCAGACTCGAGATACCGCAGAAATGAGCTATAAAAACGGCTCAGCAAGGGGATATCCGAGTCAACTCGGAGGCGGCTGAATCCCTTTTAAACATGATCTGGTGTTTACAATCATTCAAACTCGCTTTAAAAATGTCACATACATGTCTCCCATGCCCACTTAACACCTGGTTGTTTTCTTCAAGATAACGAGCCGTGTTCAAGCTTCGGCATTGTTCGCAATCACGCCGAAAATCTCCCTCATACAAAGCTCTGGCAGCGCGCACCATGCGACGATGGCGAACTATCGCACCTGCTATGCCCTTCTGACCGAAACCGACTGCTCTTGATGACATGTCTACGACAGCCAATCTGCGTACCTTCAGAAGGCAGACGAGCTGGTTTCTATCTCACGATGGAGATTCTGTGGTACGCTATTGACCATACGAGAAACGGGTGCCATAGCGCATTCTTCTGCTTAACATCCCAATATAAGAAATGCAGGCGTTGTCATATCCACGTGATATGATATTTGGGTCAGTGGAAAGCAATCCACCAATGTCATAGCGTATCTTCCTTTGTCTCACGTTGACTTCACCAGTCCCTTGCCAACTTCCCCCTCACGAATTTAACTACTTTGCATGCGGGTCAAACGACACCAGGCCAACTTCTGAAGCCTCAGACATATCATTTTGCTGATATCGCCATGCTGTCCAATCTGCCAGTGGACTGGTTCAGAAGCCCATGGTCGTTGGATTTCTCGTAGCTTTGCCAACGCTCTGCAGACATGTCTGAGTATCCCCGAGGTCTCTCGCACGGGCTCTTGAGAGGCGCCTTCTCGAAAACACTGCTCTGAAGATTGCCGCTCGGCGTGTCTGCGATCATGCTTGTACCACCAATGACCCTGCCGAGTTGCTGGGGGTGCATTCTACTTACTTCACTGTGCAGGTCCTCTTGTACAATGTCATAGGCCGATATGGTTTAACTAAAATGTAAGGCTCGCCTCTATTGCCGACCAGCCGTGGAGTATACTTTTTCCTGTCAGTTGTGCACCATACTGCGGGGGGTTGCCATTCATAGGCAGGATTGGCTGGATGGTGAACCATCTCCACACGTTTTCCGACATAGGCAGGTTTCTCATCATTCCTAATTACGCCCACACGCTTTGGTGATGGAAGCTATCCTGACCACATCTTCATATTTCTCAGGCCTGAGGCGACTGCTTGATGGCTGGAGCTGCATGCTGTGCGGTGCCACCTGCTCCGTTGCTCAAATCTGAAGGCCCCAGCACAGGATCAGCCTCACTGTGCCATGGAGTGGGGATGACGTCTTTGGCTCTTCAACAAAATTTCGTATAGTGGCGCATTGAATTCGAAACTGTGCGGCATCGGCTATTATATCGACAGAAGCCAACTCAACTCATCATTTGCACACATCTGGAAATTCGATCGATGTATTGTGATAGCCGACTCGAGACTATGCCGAGTGTCAATCGAACGGAAGATGCCAGGCTATCTCATGCGTATTGTGATGTGGATGATAGAAACTCTGCGACAACTCACACACCTTGATCTGCGCTTCGGGAAGCAGGTAAGTACTCTACAACTGCAGGAGCATTGTTGCAAGGCTTACTATCGAAGCGTACTTTTCTTGCTATCCTTCGAATTCCTCAGTCATAACGGCTCACTGACCTACATATACAGGGTACATTAATCTCGCTGCCGGGATTCGGGAGTTGTGGCGCATTTTAAATTTACATCCGATCCGAAGCCAGCGTGAATTTTTTAGCCGATGTTCCAAACACCTTTGCCCACCGCTTGCTGTTCAAGGCTGTTCATCTACTGTCCGGTGACCTTGCTGGGAAAAGAATGTTCCCGAGCTTTCAGTATTGGCAGCAGTTGTGCGGCTTCTCCGTCGCTCGTCCGATTCTCGAATCTCCGCGGCCAACCCGGAGCGTATCATCGCAGCCTGATTGTTGTCGTTTTCTTCAAAAGTGGAAGCTTCGCCATGATATTACCAACAAAAGCGACTCACGACTACTGGGCTACTGAAGATATCGCTATACTGTCATATGCGGCACGTTCCACGATCTACTTTGCTTCTGCGCACACTCGCTGCAACGTGACTGCCAGGGTCGAAGCAAGTATCACATTTCAAGCTGCCATATCCAGTCCGAACTCAAGAAGTTCCATCAGGCTGCCAAGGTCTGCCATCGCCCGGCACTGAACCCCTTGTAACCAACCCTAATCTACGCTCCCGATTTGAAAGCTGACCACCCAATATTACCTATTATTCGTTACACACACCGGTGGACGGGTAAACAAAGGTGTCACCATTTGTGGAGCGCCATAACGCGTATGTATACCCAAACGCATCTCTGCTTTATGCATCCATGACCTCGGCTCTCCTGTATCCACTCCTCGCGACCACGACTGCGGACTTGTCCACCATCCAGACGACATATGGCGCTCTACTGATCGGCGCGCTCGCGGCTTGTACGTGCGTGGCAGTTTCTGTCCTCCTGGGTCAACAGACAGTGCTAATGGCGGACAATGCTGGGACCAATAGCTTTTCTGGCAAGTAACCTTTAGATCTGCGTCAGCACTGTGTTATACTGACCCTCCAACTAGGCCTTGTATTTGTGCAAGCGATTGCATACTATATGTTATACCCCAAGGATCCTACTCATATCAAAGTCACGGTTAGTGCTATAACTCCGCGTCGCCTAGCCTCGCGTGAAGCAATTTTCAACTGACGCCGAGGTCCCAACGCGGCTGATTAGGTTGCTGGAATCTGGTCAGTTGTCCTGATCAGCGCCACTGCGGCCCGTTCTGATCCATCGTATAATATAGGATTCTGGATACAGTGCACACATGTTTACTCGTGGCATCGATGTGGATGTACTTCATACAGCACTTTGGCGATGAGGCGTACGTCGATGATATCCCATGGTGCGTTCATGCGATCATATATGCAAGCGCAGCACTGACATTCGTATTCAATCGAAAATAAAGGCAGATTGCGGTGAGTGTCGTATGCATAGTGTGGCAAGGCAAATATTCCTTATGACAATAATTCCTAGGCTTCCATCGTTGTTACGGTATGTCAGGTCCTAAAATCAAGAAAATCTTCATTGACATCGTATTTAATAGGCGGTAACCACGTTCTTCGTCCAATGGTGAGAGGCTCGAATGCACTCGAAAGTAGAAAGACTCTGAAAATCTGCAGCTTTTTGGCGCAGCGTGTCTACATACGTGAATAGTCTTCGACTCGCGTGCATGGTGCATCGCTGACCGTCTGACCAGTTCTCAAGCACTCCTGGAAAATCGCAGGTCCTCTGGTATGTCGGCAATATATACCCGCCATCGGCTGCTCTAACTCTGTTTCTTAGATGTTGCTTGCGCTCATGAGATTAGGTAAGACTTTATTCTAATGGATTGTGATTTACTGAGCGTTAAAACCGTGCTCAGTTGCTGCTTCCGGTGGGGTATATCATATTGCTTGTCGGTATTATGCTGAACCTCTACCAAATTTCAGGAACTACAGCAGAGATGTGAGTACGAAAGCCCGTTCAATTGAGTGAATAATTAATCCCGATTCATCTTCCTTCAGGATTAGGACCAAGCTCTTCTCTACATATACGGAGCGCTTCCAAGTCTGTTGACATTCGAACAAGTTGAAAGTTAGATTACTGACGTCTTGGCATCAAGTGGCTATTCACGCTCGGTTTAGCACTTTCTTCAGGTCAGCAGCGCTGATTCGCCGTTATTAAATTTCTTTTCCTGATGATATCAAACATTAAACAGCTGTCGACGTCATGACTACCGCAATCCTTTGCTACCACCTGGTCTCCAAGCGCGTAGGAACAGTCAGGTAAAATCTCAAGACTTCTCCGTGCGTATCACATTAAACTTAGTAACATTTGCCACACGCTAGCATGAAGTCTATAGTCGATTCTCTGATTTTATATACCTTCGAAACTGGGGCTCTGACCAGGTATACAGGCATCTCGCGGTTCATCCAGCATTATCAGTGACTGACATTCACGCTAGCGTCATCACGATCCTTACGATGGTATGCTGGTTAGTCATGCCCCACAATCGAGTGTTCTTGTCGCTCCACTTCGTAATCTCAAAACGTGAGTGGGCAGCAATTCATGCGAACATTTCTCATAGTTCGCCCTCGTCTAGTATACGCCAACTCTCTCCTGGCAACGTAGGTTGCTGCGTTGTCAATGGCGGTTCCCGCGATCTGACGGTGTGATTTAGATTGAACATGAGAGTTACGCTTCGCAGAAACCAGCAGTCAAACGATGGTGGAGACCACTCCCTCGTTATCTTTCCTACAAGCCTTTCAATTCGCCGGCGCGCGCGTCGGGCCAGCCAATCGGTGTGTGGTCATGGATGTGCAATGTCAGGTTGATCGCTGATCGAGTATATTCAAGTTCTACTCTGAGGTCTCTGACAGGCCGCAATTAACCCCTTCGCTAACGAAGGTACGATAACGATATCCACGTCTTTTGATTCGACATCTAATCTCATTTCTTACAGATGGAGGTTAGCGTGCATAGATTCATCGAGCGAGATGCGGAGATGACAGGCAGCGACAGCACTACTGCTTCGCCCATTAGATGATCACACCAGCGCGTGTTGTTTTCAATATGTAAATTCATGGCACGTCACCAGCATCCCCGAGCCGCTTTGAGGAATGTGCAGCGCCATGAAAACAATGCCACTGTAACCTAGACATCGCCGGAGATTGCATGGTCACATCGCATTGTTCGTGAACATCTGTCAATGGTTGATAACTAACTCAGCTACAATCAAGCGCCACCCAAAATCCCAACCGTTTGTGTGACGTTGTTTGTCGGATAACATACGTGCCGAGGACCGGTGGCCAGAGCAACAGCCACTGTCAACCAGCAGCCACCAGCCTGAATCACTGATCAGAATGCCGATGCATGATGCTTGATGTCGCTCAAGCTTTCGGCGAAAATTAACCGAGCAGCCCATGCCCGTGAAGTCTGACTGAGCCACTGAGGGCTGCCAGGTGGCGGCGGGCGCCCAAAAGCGCGGCAGGGCTGGGCAAAAATAGGCGAGCGCTGACAGCGAGCGTTCTGAAGGGTCCCTGACCTTCCCTGGCTCATCCGCGCCCATGATAAATGAATGTGAGACGCGATGATGACAACGACCTCAACGACCCCACGCGCCGAACCAAGCGATGAGCGCTGCGGGCATTGCCGAGTGACATCCTAAGTAGGCTCAATTTGCACCTAGTTCAGCCAGAATAGTATGCGTGTCATGTTGAATTGAACTAGAATCCGGCTCTGATGTGGCGAAAACGGCGAGGCGGGCTAGTAGCTGCCAGCGAACGCCGAACTCGTTCTTATCTTCCACGGCGCCGGCGCTAAGATAGCGAACGTGCCTATTTTGCGCCACAGCACACTGCCTGCGTGCGGCGTTGTATTCTGTTGTACTGCCTACTTGCACTGGCCCGGCAGCCCCGAGCAAATATAGGCACAATAAATGTTTCAGCTGGTTTCAGGCGAAGTTGAAAATTGAGTTTTTTGGAATGCTGGGCGGCCGAGGCGGTCTGGGTACAATACATTTTCAGGAACATGTAATTGATGAGAGTGTGATGCGAGACGCGAACTTCGGCGGCGTCGGCGAGATTGTCGGGCAGCACCTGGGGGCGATTACTCTCGAAGAAAAGTAAAATTGGATGCAATGAGCGTGCAACGAGCATGTTTGGCTGTTCCTTAACCACCAGTGAGATGGCCGAGGGTTGATGGGGTCGAGGCGCGGCCGCTGAGTATATTAGGGATTATTTTAGGATGCTACTGATTTAGGCAAGCTCGCCGGCCGGCCGGCCAAGCTATCATGGGACGGCAAATGTTCACCATTCGACCTTCTTTCTCTCTCCTGTAATTCCCCGACCTGTAGAATATTCGTTAAAAGTGTACCATGCATCGAGCTTGGTCCACATATCTCGATCCCAGCCAGCAGCAGCAGCAACAACAGTCGATTCAGAACCAAACTTTAGGCCGCCCACCGCCCGGACTCGGCCAACCTGTAAGAGTGTGCGAAATTTCAAGTATTCACCCTGCTTACGACATTTCTTTTCTTACCTTTGCACGGCGACTTGTAGATGGACTACGAATAGTGAGTCTCTTCTCTACCCCCACAACGTCGAGCAATCCCCCCTCGTCGCCATCGCCGGCGCTACGCTAACCCCTAGTGTTGCAGCAACTCACGACGAGCATCGTCCATCGCCTCCCACGCCCAGTCAACCTACTCCCAAGCCGGGTCCACTCGTCATATGCTCCAGGACATGAGTCCTCTCGACCCCCCTCAAGTACCTTTCGCGCCTTCCCCTCGTGGCTCCCAACTCTCGCTTTCGCCCAGAGATGGCTCCCCGCTGCTCACGCGGGTCGACAGCAGCCCCGTATCGCTGTCCGTCAACTACCTCCCGTCTAAATTCTCCACCGCCCTCGTCACGCCCGGCGTGGGCAGGCGGCGCAAGCCCAAGGATGCGGGCATGATGCCCAAGCGTGGCGGCGGCCGCGAGGCCTTCAAGAGCGGCGAGGCGCGGATGCCTGGCGATGGCGACGACGACTACGATGGCATCAACAGTGGATGGTTCGGCGGCAAAGAGGGCGGTCCCACCAAGCCGCGCATGCGATGGACCCGCTTCAAGTGGATCATCTTCTTTGCCAACATTCTTGTGAGTACCGCCCACCCGCTGGCTCGTCGCCAGCGCGCCACGTGGCTCAGCGCTCATTAACCCTTATTGGCAGTTGACGATGTACACGTTGTGCGCGCTCATCTTTTGTTTGCTGACCTGGTTCGACGTATGGGCGCACGCTGATGTCGTGCGTGTCGGCAACCGCACCGAGCTCATTCTTTCGACGCTCGCCGCGAGTCTGGGAATCGTCGTTGCGCTCATTGGCTGGTCCGGCATCTTGCTCAACAATCGCTCATTCCTCGCCGTCTACACGTTCCTTCTCTGGATAGTCTTCATCTTCCTCCTCGTCCCCGGCTACTTGACCTACAAGCAGCACACATTCAATCTCGAGGGCAAGATCAACGCGCAGTGGTCACGCGCTTTGGGAGCCGACGGCCGTCTGCGCATCCAGAACCAGCTGGAGTGCTGTGGCTACTTCAGCCCCTTCGTAGAGGCGACCGTCTCGCAGACATGCTATGCGCGTAGCATTCTGCCCGGATGCAAGCAAGGATACCTCCAGTTCGAGAAGATGGTGTTGAAGCGCTGGTACATTGTTGCCTTCGGCCTCGTCCCCCTTCACATCTTCGTCATGGTCTGTGCCCTCCTGTGCTCAAACCATGTCACGTACCGCTTCGGAAAGGGCATGATGCCTAAGGCCTACCGCCTCAGCATGAACAGCATGGCCGTCATTATGGACAACTACGCTAAGTACGTGCTTTGCCGATTTCGTCGACATCTTTACTGATATCCGATTTTAGCCAACTTGCTGAGCAATACGGCTCGGATGTCGCGTCTGAGGTGATGGCGCGCTCCCGCTCGCAGATCAACCTCGACGCCATGCCCACCATGTCGTATCAGAACAGCAACCCCGGCCACACGTATACTGACAGCAAATACGGCTCGCTCAGGGACCGTGCCCCTGAGGGTCAATAAAATGTTGTACCATCCCCCTTATGACGCTCTTCACTTTACGGTCTACCTATACGGACGTATACGTATAATACTCTTGGCCTGCTTGTTCATGCTGCGGTTCATTAGACATCCGCGTCCGCTCTTTACACATATCACTGGGTTGACCTCTTCTCTTTCTGAACTTTACTGCTATTCCCCCCTTTAAGTTACTTCTGGTCTCGGCGGACATTTACTACTTGCACCCACGTCGATAGGATACAGAAATCGAAATATAGACACTCGTTAACTGGACAGCATTGTGCTGGCTATCACGAAGTAACCAAAAATGAATCTATGTATATTCTTTACAACATTGCTGGTACACTGCTCGAGTTCTATCTTGCTTAATCGGATTTGGCCAGTAGTGAGCGACCCGTCATTTCTGATAAGAGCCGCCATTAGTACCTTCCCGTTGAACCACATCTGGAAGTACACACCTTCGGGTTGCTCGAGGCCGAGCAAGGCCAAAACTGTCGGTGCCACATCGCACAACGCGCCTTCTTCCTCCTCGCCATCCTTCTTGTCAACCGTGAACTTATACTTCTCCGGGTCCCCGGTCATGATGAAGGGCACGGGATTTGTTGTGTGCGCCGTGTGCGGTGCCCCGGTGTCGGGGTTGAGCATTTGCTCGGCATTGCCGTGGTCGGCCGTGATGAGGAGGATGTACCCTGCCTCCTGCGCGGCCTTGTACACCGTGCCCACAGCCGCGTCCGTCTTCCCAATCGCCTCGACGGCGGCGTCGAAGACGCCCGTGTGGCCCACCTATCATCCAGACCCATTTCAGCATCAGGCAGAGATGAGAGGGACAGGCAAAGACGAACCATGTCCGGCGGCGCAAAGTTGCACATGACGAATTCATGCTTGTCCTCCTTGAGCACCTCAGCGACCTTGTCTGCGACGCCCTGCACGCTCATCTGGGGCTCCTTGTCGTATGTCGCCACCTTAGGCGACGGGATCATGTGGCGCTCCTCGTTCTCGAACTGCTTCTCCACACCGCCGTTGAAAAAGAAGGTGACATGGGCGTACTTCTCGGTTTCTAGGGTGCATACAGTCAGTCGCAGAGAAGAAGCGAGATACCAACGTGATCACAGACCTGCGATGTGGGCTTGCTTGATACCCTTCTTCGCCAGCCATTCGGCAAGCACGTTCGTCATGGGCTGAGGGGGGAAGGCCACGGGGAAGGGGTACTCGGAGTTGTAGGTAGACATCGTGGTGATGTGCTAGAGTTTTTGAATCTGAGTATGCTGATCCGGCTGCGGCGAGTTCGTTACACTCACAAGATCCTTAGGAATCTCAACCTCCATAGGCTTATCCGGCAGACCCAGGACTGATGCGAGCTCTCGCATGCGGTCGGAGCGGTAGTTGAAGCAAAATAATGTGTCCCCCTCTGCAGAACCATTAGCATTGACCACACTGCGCAAAGCGACACTCACCCTTGATTCTTCCCTCGTCTCCGTTGACGATGATGGGCTTCAAGAATTCATCGGTAATGTCCTTCTCGTACTCAGCTTCGATGGTCTTGACAACATCTTCTCCCTTTTCACCCACGCCCTTTGTGAGTCCGTCTACGGCGATCTTGACTCGTTCCCATCGCTTATCGCGATCCATGGCATAGTAGCGACCAACTACAGTCGCGAGTTCACCGTACTCTTCTTTCTTGATGAATTCGAGGAGATCCTTGGCGTAGCCGGCTGCAGAGCGCGGTGCGGTGTCACGACCGTCACCAAAGAAGTGGATATACGTGTGCGGAACGCCGACTTCTTTCGCAGTCTCGAGAAGCGCGTAGAGGTGGTTGATGTGGGAGTGGACACCGCCGTCAGAGACCTGGCCAAAGATTAGATCAGATTACGTCTTCGCCGCATATCGTGGGTTTGTTTACCAGACCCAGCAGGTGCAACCGACCATTGCCATCCTTCGCTCGGTTCATGCTCTCCAAGATGTTCTTGTTTTTATGGAATTGGCGCTTTTTGATCGACACGTCGATCCTGACGATGTCTTGCCAGACGATACGGCCCGCACCGATGTTCAGATGACTGGCTAAACTTCAGCATTCAATCATTGCTATTTGACTGAAATCTCTTACCCGACTTCAGAGTTGCCCATGAGACCCTCGCTGAGACCAACGGATGTCCCATGCGCGGACAATGTTCGATGAGAGTGATCTTTCCCGATCGTGTCCATGTTCGTCGTTTCGCCGGCTTCGATAGCATTGCCTTTCGTACCCTTCTCAGGCGCGATCCCCCATCCATCGTGGACGCTGTGATCAATTTGGTCGTCAATATGAACCTTTGAGAGATTGAAACGATACACCTACATCAAACATACTTTGTTCTTGACTTTAAAGTCAGACATGGTGGAGAATGAAGGTGGTAAAGCTTAAGATAAGCCTTAGGTCTAAAATTCTAAAGGCGGTGGAGATAGAGGCTAGGGTCGGAAATTTGAGGAGAACCTCTCACTATCAGCTTTCCGGACTTGCCCCTTGCGGCAAAACCGGTACAAAACTGTGCGTCATCTCCTCAGCTGGCCCTGCGCATTAGATGGGTGTGGTATGTGTACAATGTCATATCCTTCAACCGCTTTATGTGTGGGAGTTGCGGTAAATGCTGCAACTACCGCTGAGAGCCTAGCACACTCACATATAATCGCAGCAATAGTGCTGTCTTAACGCACATCCTCGCGCCCGATCCCAGCCGCGTAAAGCTCAAAGGTAGAGCCACCTCAAGCTTAAGGTCCCAACTGCATCAATCCTGACAATCACATAGTGCTTGTATTCCATATATAGCACCTCATTGTATAAGAAATTCAGAAATTCTCCAAAGGATACGTGGGGGCGAATTGATTGAGTTATGTGGTGAATGCCTGTGAAATTGTGACTCCGAGGCTGTGACGGGCGATGCGCCAAGTTGTCACAGCAGCCCACTTGACTTGCGACCATCATCATCGTTTTGTATGTTGCCATTTTATCGTCTAGTCGCTGAGCCATAGGTGCATTCTTGAGGGTCGGAAACCCCACATTTTCCCATCCCGACTCTAACAGCAGACCTCCATTTTTAAGCCTCGACGACTTCGACTATCTTTCAAAAAGATAATACTATAACCATATAGCCAGGCAGCTGGGCACCCCTGGCTACTACCATACATGACTCTGGTTGGAAGTCACACATAAACCACCACAGGGCCCGCTATTTCCCTTTTGTCCAGGGACCTGCTCGCAGCCATCAACTGACTGTTGGCGCTTCCAGAGAACATGTCTTCCCAAACAAAAATATTGCCGATGACATTATGAAGGATTTCCAATCGCACGGTCATTTCTGGAAGCTCGCCACTACCCCACCCACTAACCTTGGGATCCCTCACTATACGAAACCATCACACATGAGCTTCTTCAAGATTTTGATGGATATGATTCTGAAACTGTACCCGACAATCAAGCGTACTAATCGCACCTCCGACTCAGACTCCCTCGAGTATCTTCACTCGACTTTCTTTATAACTGTCAATTCAGCCGTCCTGCACAATCTTGCGGGCGATTTGGCTCACTACGAACACTCTCGGAGCAGCTGCATTCTGCTTTGTTTGATTTTGGCCCCACTACCATAAAGCTTCAAGTCCAGGATAACACGGACAGTTTCCTCAAACCATTCTCATCCAAAATTCGATATCCATCAACGCGATTTGGCCTTATCTTTGCCCGTAGCAGCTGCGCATGCGATGGTGCTAGACATGACCCGAAATGGGAGTTATTTACATTGCGCGACCAAACGAATTGCCAGTGCGTTTGACTGCATTCATTCCGCACCGAAGATGCGGTGATGTGGTAACACATGTATTTGCCTCCCACGACCCAGTCCTAGACCCGCGTTGAATATAGGAATCAGAAGCGAGTGATGGCTCGCAGATGGCCAAACAGCTGACAGGCTCCTGTTTGATTTTCAAATGATATCAGCCTTAATGCAGCGACTTACGCGGTGTTCCCGGCGAGCACAGTGATTGTATTCACGAGCGGCACCCTCAATGTCAGTATACACGCGGGCTTGCCAGAACTTATTACAAGGGCGCCCACAGGCCCATTCCGGCCCCCGGGTCTTGTCTCGGTGAGTAAGTATCAGCTATTTAATTAAGTTGCTTGACTTTACATATTCAACAGTAACGTACCTCAGCGCCGACGCCACTCTGATGGACTCATATTCTGCTCAATGTCATCTCTTGGTACACATTATGCTTGCCCAATACAGCTTCTGCAAATAATACAGACGCATTTGTCTAGTATTATTTCTTTTGACAGGAGCGTTATTACCTCTGCTATTCGCCGTGATCGACCGATTTCGTGCCGTTGTCTTTCACGTTCCACACACACTCCGCGCTGCCAACATGCGAGAAAGAGGTGCGGATTCCCTGAGTCTGGCAATATGCAAGTGAAATACTCCCAAAACATACTTAAGATGAATTAGTGGGCGAGTCAACACCTCTCCAGTTTGCTGTTGGGCAAATAGGCGCTTATGCGGCACGCTGTACCCGGTGGACCTACAACAAAGGGCATCGCGGTTACTTATTCAATCATATTTCAAACATGAGCTTCTTTTCTGTGGCGCCGTCGACCTTCGAACACACACTGTACGCCCACAAATCATGCTTCTATTGGACGCTGTGCTTATTGAATCTGCCTTGGTGGATTAGTCTCAACCAGAAATTGGTGGTGCGTCTTCTCGTGGGATTTGCTTTGCTGGGACCTTCACTAGGACCCTACTTGTCACCAACGACAGCGGCCAACGCAGCACCGGTACAAACAAAATCAAGCGAATGACCGCCGTGCTGTGGCTCTTCATGATCAGGCACCATAGTCCTTGCCAGACTACGTATTCTTTATCTCTTTCAGACTTCTGGGCTCGATGGTGACCCTAACGAGACCTCTTGACCTCAGAACAACGGCATTGGCAGTTTGCTTCTAGGTTAGGGCACGATGGCAAGTGCGCCGCTCAATTATTTTCTTGGGCTTGTCTACCTCGGGGCGGGCGACGCCACTCAAACCTAAGGTATATAAGAGCTACGTATCTCGTTTCAATTCCCTATCAACTACTGCCCACCGTTGACAACGATCTTCACGCAATCTGCACCTAAATAGTTCCAAAATCCACCCTCATATTCACTCAACTAGCTATCATGAGGGTACACATTTTCTGTCGTCTCATTCCGCCCTGCCTGACTGATATATTTTTCTAGTTCACTGCCCTCCTCCCCTTCGTCATTGCTGCCTCCGCCACGGCCGTTCGTAGAGACGAGCCTGTTACCGTGGCGCTCCACCCCTACCTCGCGCCTCTCTGTCAAGGCCTCGAGTTCGTCTTCGAAAATCTCTGCGTATTCGCAGAAGAGCCGCTGAAGGCTGACACCTGCTTCGATGTCAATTCGGACTGCTGGGTTCACGGTCCCGCTTCCTTCACGTGGTCCAGCAATAAAGATGCATCCCAATGCCGTATCGTCGCGTATTCCGCCAGCGATTGCTCCCCGAACGCACAAACAGTCGAAACCAATCTACTGGGTCAGTCCAGTGTGAGCGGTTGCATCGAAACCCCATTCTTTGGAAATATCCTCAACGGCGGATTTGTCAGTGGCAGCTTGTTGCCTTTCGGTTACAAGAGCGCGAAATTGGTTTGCTCGTAATTGTTTGGTTGTTCGCTTTGGGGATTGTATGACAATGGTGATCACAAATATATCTCGCTTTTTGACGGTTATTGCACGCGTACGATGCTCCCTGAACATGCACCATAGCCTAACCCGTAACTCACACTTCGCTTGATACCATACTGGTGCGATTTTGAGCTTGCGATGCAGTACGCGTCGTAATTAAATGCACGTGACATCGCGTAGGGCGTCAACGACTTCAGGTTATACATCTTTTTTGTGTCAGTAATATAGTCACACTTCAGATCTCGTGATCTATTCATATTCATTCTACTGTTCGCTCATCGTCGTGGACAAACAATTGCCAGTGTAGCGCCCGGATTACTAGCGGTGCTGGACGGGCTGAGGGAGCAAGCGCGGTACTTGTCGCTGACCGTGATGGCTCAGTAACTGATTAAGATCTCACAAATATAATATCGTTCCCATATCACTGACGGTTTGTCCAGGGTTTTTCTCAAATTCAAACGCGGCATGTCTGGGAGGAACAAGACAATGAGCGCTTCGCCACAGCTAATAGTGGCGGAACGACCAAACAGATGTCAACGAAAGCTGGGTCACAGTATGCTTGACATGGTCATGTCTTTCGTTTTGACCACTTGTCTCGCGCCGGTGCTATTGATAAAAGTTGCATCGTCATCACCCAACTGAGTGCACTGTGCCAGGCGCCTTTATCGTTCCCTCTATCTCCCAAGATTAGCCCTCAAACAATGGAAACTCCCCTAATTTGTGTTTCCTGCTCAAATCCGGGTACCCTGCGGTGTACGGGATGCAGAGGCGCGGAACCTGAGACCGTATACTGTGGGGCAGACTGTCAAGCCAAGGTTCGATAATCTGACTTTGATGTGACGCATGCTTGAAAAGGACTGAACGTTGCTCGGATGATACCAGGACTGGAAAACGCACCAAAAGTTTTGCGGCAAGTGCGTTTCCATGTTGTGATCATCGCTTCGTGAACACCCATCGACTACTTGCAGAAAGGCGTACACTTTCGAACTTACCTTGATAGGATCCGATGATCCCGTCATATCTCGCACATTTGATGTTCCCTCCTGGTTCACGTTCTACCAAATGCATCGCACCGTGCAGTATGCGATGGCTTGGAAGGATTCTCACTTGCACGACTTCACCCTCGAGAGCGGAGCTCAGCGGACCGGCGTCGATAGGTACTCCCGGCGAGAAGAGCTACTTAAGATCTCGTCAAAAGATAATTTTGATGGTGGCATGTACTCGTTTGGTCCTCCCCAAAAGGCTGAGACCAAAGTCAAGTTGAGTGATGTATACGAGTCAACTGGCGAGCTGTATAGTGTGGTGTCACCTGACGGAGCTCCCCCGGTATTGATGTACCTATATGACTTTGGGGTAAGTGTGTTGAAATTCATCTTCACGTGCATATATCGATTGACCTCGATTGGCTGAAAGGATAACTGGGAGCATCAGCTTTCTTTCAAAGGTTCCAAGCCTGCACGGGCTGCGCGACCGATATATACCGCTGCTTCTGGTTAGTTAGATGCGTTATTTGCTTCCATATTCTCAATTCCATTGACGTATAGGTTGCGCCCCAATCGAAGATTCCGGCTCCGCATATGGCTGGGATGCACTCAAAGAAGCCTTCCGCGCGTCTGATCCTGACGAAGAGGAGCAAGAGCGGATTTTGTGGGCAAAGAGGATATGCGGTGACGCATACAGCCCATTCTCCAAGCCAGACATAGTCTCTATGAACGATGAAGGTAGATGGAGGAGGATCATGGGATGATCCTTTGAAGATTCTCAAGATTCACGACATCGACGGAAAGGTCAGCGTGCCGCGGCATAGCTGGCTAGAGTCTGCATAAATGAAATACATATGTATTAGAAGCTAGTCGTTACATGCAATGCACAATGAATCCGGAGCCTCGAGCGCAGCCCGTAGCGTAGCGTTCATGTCTGAGGGAGAGCCGCAGGGACGTTTTCTTGATTTCCTTTGCCTGAGCTCTTCAGCATCTTTGCGAGCCCGCCGTCGATAGAACTGATCGTTGCAAATAAGGACTTTCTTTCTTTGCTCTCGTCCGCGCTCAAGATGAAGACGGTATCAGGACCGCCGAAAACGTCGCACGAGTCAGTAGCGTCTTGGTTTCCATCCTTGGAAGAGAGTGGAAGCAGCAGCGGAGTGAGGTCGGCACCCGAGAAGACCTGCTTCGACTTGATGGCTTCGACGGGTGTCTCAGGCCCAAGCGTGTCATCGGTAGAATCTGAGTCCAGCAAGGTTTCGTCCATCTCCTGCCCGTCTTCTTCTTCAGCTTTAGCGGCGCGTGCACGCGCCTCCTTTCTCTCGATCAGCTTGCGCGCGAGGTCTCTCCAGGCATACGGAGTGCTCTCTTGCCCGACTATAGCCCCTGCATGCGGGTTTCCGCGGACTCGCATAAGATGACGTTTCCTCTTGAGAAGATCAGATTTGAGAAAGTCGAGTACGGACGCTTCAGGGTAGGACGCAGGGTGGCGGATTTGAGCGAGCTCATTGAATGTCGTGAATGGGGCAATATCAACCGCGAAGCCGTTTGGGAGGGACTTTGGCTTCAGTTTCTCCGAGTGGATGAAGGCATTCATTGCTTGACCAGCCTATGCATCCGTGAGGTCAGCGAATGAAGAAACAATACAGCAGACAATGGGTGGCTGACCCCGAAAGAAGTGCACGCGTACACTGGAAAGTAGATGAGCCGTGCCTGCACGGTATCCATCAGAACTTCTACATCCATCCCATCATCTTCAAGCTCGTCGTTTCCAAAGATAGAGTCGATCGTCAAGTGAGTTTGTTCTTTTTGGTCGGCAGAGTTCCCAGGAAGAGTGTATGCAATGACCCCGCTGAGCCCGAGCATCTCGAGTCTTACGAGCCGCCGCACGCTGCAGATTCCGAGTGAAAGATCAGAGTGTAAAGCTTGTGCTAGTGCGGACTTCCACATTTGTCCAGCGGGATGGCGGGATTTACGAGGTGATTCTTGCCTCATGGTAGAATCCGAGGGTGGTTGCAAGACTTGAGCCAGGGAATCCGTCCATTTGGCGGTCATTCTATAAGTAGTAGTCTTGGTATTGTAGATAGATGAAAATATGCGCCTGTCGGATAGATCAAGTTGTAAACGAGTGATGGGACTGGCAGGTTGAAGGAATTCAGATGATGCCAGCCTCCAGAGTTGGCAGGTGCCAGATTTTCTCCCACGCCCTCCAGCACACTATTTACTGGCAGCATTTCCCAGACAATCAAAAAAGAGGAGATAAGACTTGTGCATCATTTATTCAAACCAAAAAGACTGCAGCGTACGTTACATCCTTGTTCTCACATCCAATTCCTCTCCCAGCCCTCCTAGCCCCGAAGACTCCCACCTTTCCCCTTGAAGAGCTGGGCATAACTCGCCATATTTGATCCATTTCGCCAGCGCAGGCCAAAGGCCCTTCCTGTGAGTGGTACAAAAAGCATTGATATGCCCGACAGGTCCCCAGCCAAGTGATTTCGGATCGATCACAACGCGAGTGATATCTGCTTGTGGCATGGTGTTTAGAAACTTGTCGACAGTAAAGCATGCCGGCTTGGGAGGTGGAGGTAGTTGTGCGTCATCAGTAAATATTATGGTGAGGGCACGTCCCTTGTAATGGTCGTAAGCTTCGGGGTAGTCGGTGGCGATATATCGAGGGAAGCGACACCATCGGTGCTGAGTGAGCCGTTTCAGAAGGCCGTTTCATCAAAGCAGAGAAGATTGACTAACAGTTTCGAGACCAACACCTGCCGGCCCATCCTCTCCACGGCCTAATTGACTAGAGGGATAGTAACCAAGCTCGATGACAAACTTCTCCACACTCTGGAGCTGCCGCATGTGTTCGTCGGAATTGGGGTAGTATCCATGATATTGCAGAGTGGTGCCAAGGAATAAGTTGCGGATGACATGATCTTCAGGGCTCTGTACAAGCGGGGCTATGTGGGCTGCTGCAGTATCAGCATGCATAGGCACTCCGTACCGCAGGGGGAATAAATACCTCCCACATCGTGCCCTATGTATGAAATGTCCCTTCCTAGGTAGCGCTCTCGAACGAATCGGAATGCGGCATGCAGGTCTTCGACCCAGTGCTTCGTTATAGTCGTGTACCTTCCTTCGACCAGGGCTGTCGTCCTGGCCTTGCTATCGGCGACGTCGACTCCTTCGGGGAACGAGATTCCATTATAGCGGTAGTCAACCACCAATATGGTCAGAGCGTGCGATGAACTCAGCCAGCTGATCGCAAAGAGGCCATGTTAGTCAGTTGTTGAAAAATATTGAATGCCTACTCACCTTGCAAAAGGTTCATAGAAAGCAGCCGGAGTAGCTGTGGCTACAGCAAGTATTACTACAGGGCTCGATGCATGCAAAGTCTCCGCTTCGAACAGGTATCCTCGAGTAGGACATCTCTGGTCTGAGGTTGGCAACGTCACAATCATAGGAGGAGTCATGGGAGTGTTGAAGGAGTCCGTAAGGTTGCAGGAACACAAAGAGAGTTTATCAAGTGCAACAGTCTCAAATATGAATAAACTCAGAACTTCTCGGGCGACAAATAGTTGACGATACGTATTCGAGCTTTCAACACTGGCATCTTGCCCAGATTTTGCCAGGTTGTTCAAGAGAGACAGGGTGGTATCCATTCATATATGCCAGCCAAAGTTTCGATTTGTGGACGTAAGCTTCGGACCGCAAGCTAGTATGCGACAGGAGAAGTCTCATGAGCAGCCATGAGTGAGTTAGTCTGATGTTCGGCAGGCTGTTCGGACGTACGAGTGGGTGAAGATCGGCGAAAAGAATGCCCCACGCTTGAGCGCTAAGTAGTCTTGAGTCTTAGCATGCGCCATTACTCGCTTCTCTGAGTCTCTATCAACGCACCCAGGCACACAATGAGACTCGAGAAGAACACATCTAGAACTCTGGATTTCTCGGGCTTTATGCTTCGTCGCCTTGTTTGATACTCTGACTATGTCGCTCGTTGAGCTGTGCATCGAAGTGACACGGGCTCCGAGTCTGCATGTGGCGTCTCGAGGACGTCCACACGGGAGAATAGAGTTCGGGCGAAGTACGAGAAGTTCTCACGATCGGTAAGAAGGTTCAAACTACTCGTTTATTCGAGGTTCCAAAGCTGCCCCTTTCATGTACATAGTTCTACTGCTTATAGACGGTTCTTAGTAGATAGAAGCTAATGGGGATAATGGTTGGATGACTGAGCGAGTGGGAGAATATATACATAAGGGGCATAAATAATAGTTGACCGCGCGCTC